>JADLZK010006297.1:0-43619 GCA_015847255.1 Hyparrhenia diplandra | reverse complement strand
TCGCCACAAAAGTGACCTGTTGGTAGCCCAACAGGGATGTAATTGCGTTATGAAAGTAAAATTCTTACAGGTATCACGTGGGCGGTGAAGAGACAAAAGATGCCATTTTTTGCCTCTGTTCGGAGTAGATTTACCGATTGGCAGATTTTGACCAAGATAGATCCGGTCGCCACGAAAAGTGACCTGTTGGAAGCCCAATAGGATGTAATTTAAGCGTATCGAAAGTAAAATTCTTACAATGGTATCACATGGGCGAGCTGAAGAGACAAAAGATGCCATTTGGCCTCCATTCATGCGATTTTCACAACATTTCTGGTGATTGGCAGATTTTGACCAAGATAGATCCGTCGCCCGCAAAGACTTTGTTGGAAGCCCAATAGGATATAATTTAACGTATCGAAAAGTAAAATTCTTACAGGTATCACATGGGCGGTGAAGAGACAAAAGATGTCATTTTGGCCTCCATTCATGCAGATTTTCTGTCAACATTTACGCGATTGGCAGATTTTTGACCAAGATAGATCCAAATACCACGAAAAGTGACCGTTGGAAGCCCAACGAGGATGTAATTCAATGTATCAAAAATTAAAATTTTACGGTATCACGTGGGCGGTGAGAGACAAAAGATGCCATTTTGGCCTCCGTTCGATGTGATTTACATCAACATTTACGCGATTGGCAGATTTTTGACCAAGATAGATCCAGTTGCCATGAAAAGTGACCCGTTGGAAGCCCAATAGGATGTAATTCAACGCATCAAAATGTAAAATTCTTACGGGTATCACGTGGGCGGTGAAGAGACAAAAGATGCCATTTTGGCCTCCATTCATGCGATTACGTCAACATTTACGGAGATTGGCGGATTTTTGACCAAGATAGATCCGATCGCCATGAAAAGTGACACATTGGAAGCCCAACATGACCTAATTTAGAGGATCGAAAAGTATATTTCTTACGATTATCACGTGGGGCTAAGGAGCCCAAAGATGCCATTTTGGCCTCCATTCAGGGAAATTTACATCACGATTCCTAAGCGGTGACATTTTTGAGTTCCAGTAACTCCAATCGTAGTGATACTTGGACTCCGTCTGAAGCTAGTAGAAAGCTATTTTTTGAAATCCATAAGTCCATGTCTAATATAGGCATCGCGGGAGGCTCGCAAAATTGACGGTTTTTCAAAAGACGTCATTCGGCCTCCGTTCGGGGCGCGATTTCGTCAACATTTATGGAGATTGCTAGATTTTTGACCAAGATAGATCCCGGTCGCCACAAAAAGTGACCTGTTGGAAGCCCAACAGGATGTAATTTAACGCTATCAAAAAGTAAAATTCTTACGGGTAACACGTGGGCGGTGAAGAGACAAAAGATGCCATTTTGGCCTCTGTTCGGGCAGATTACGGGCGATTGGCAGATTTTTGACCAAGATAGATCCAGTCGCCAATGAAAAAGTGACCTTGGAAGCCCAATAGGATGTAATTTAACGTATCGAAAAGTAAAATTCTTACGGGTATCACATGGGCAAATGAAGAGACAAAAGATGCCATTTTGGCCTCCATTCATGCAGATTTACATCAACATTTACGGTGATTGGAAGATTTTGACCAAGATAGATCCGATCGCCACGAAAAGTGACTGTTGGAAGCCCAACCGGATGTAATTCAACGTATCAAAAAGTAAAATTTTACGTATCACGTGGGCGCTTGAAGAGACAAAAGATGCCATTTTGGCCTCCGTTCGTGCAGATTTCTATCAACATTTACGGCGATTGGCAGATTTTTGACCAAGATAGATCCGGTCGCCATTTAAAAGTGACTGTTGGAAGCCCAACAGATGTAATTCAACGCATCAAAATGTAAAATTCTTACAGTATCACGTGGGCAGGCCTCCGTTCGTGCAGAGACAAAAGATGCCATTTTGGCCTCCCAACAGAAATCAAGATTTAGTCAAGAGACAAACATTTCGAGATTGGCGGATTTTTGACCAAGATAGATCCAGTCGCCATGAAAAGTGACCTATTGGAAGCCCAACATGACCTAATTTAGAGGATCAAAAAGTATAATTCTTACAGGTTATCACGTGGGGCAGCTAAGGAGCCCAAAGATGCCATTTTGGCCTCCATTCAGTGGAAATTTAATCACGATTCCTAGCGGTGACATTTTTGAGTTCCGTAACTCAATCGTAGTGATACTGGACTCCGTGCGAAGCTAGTAGAAAGCTATTTTGAAATCCATAAGTCCATGTCTAATAGGCATCGCGAAGGCTCGCAAAATTGACGGTTTTCAAAAGACGTCATTCCGCCTCCGTTCGGGCATTTCGTCAACATTTATGGAGATTGGCAGATTTTTGACCAAGATAGATCCAAATAAAAAGTGACCGTTGGAAGCCCAACAGGATGTAATTTAACATTATCGAAAAAGTAAAATTCTTACGTGTATCACGTGGGCAGTGAAGAGACAAAAGATGCCATTTTGGCCTCTATTCGCGCAGATTTTTGTCAACATTGCGATTTTTTTTGACCAAGATAGATCCGGGCCGCCACGAAAAGTGACCCTGTTGGAAGCCCAATAGGATGTAATTTAACGTATCAAAATAAAATTCTTACAGGTATCACATGGGCATGAAGAGACAAAAAGATGCCATTTTGGCCTCCATTCATAGGATGTAATTTAACAACATTTCGAAAATTTTTGAAAGATAGATCCAGTCGCCAATGATCCCGGTCGGTGACACATGGAAGCCCAACAAGATGTAATTCAACGTATCAAAATGTAAAATTTTACAGGTATCACGTCCATTCAAGAGACAAAAGATGCCATTTTGGCCTCCGCTCGAAAGATTTCAAACATTTCGGAGATTGGCGGATTTTTGACCAAGATAGATCCAGTCGCCATGAAAAGTGACCTATTGGAAGCCCAACATGACCTAATTTAGAGGATCAAAAGTATAATTCTTACAGTTATCACGTGGGGCGACTAAGGAGCCCAAAGATGCCATTTTGGCCTCCATTCAGGGAAATTTCTCACAACGATTCCTAGCGGTGACATTTTTGAGTTCCGTAACTCCAATCGTAGTGATAATGGACTCCGTGCGAAGCTAGTAGAAAGCTATTTTGAAATCCATAAGTCCATAATTCCGATAGGCATCGCGAAGGCTCGCAAAATTGAGGTTTTCAAAAGAGGTCATTTTGGCCTCCGTTCGCGATTTACCAACATTTATGGAGATTGGCAGATTTTTTCACCAAGATAGATCCATCGCCACAAAAAGTGACCCGTTGGAAGCCCAACAGATGTAATTTAACGTTATCGAAAAGTAAAATTCTTACAGGTATCACGTGGGCGTGATCGAAGAGACAAAAGATGCCATTTTGGCCTCTATTCGGGCAGATTTCTCCAACATTTATGGAGATTGGCAGATTTTTGACCAAGATAGATCCAAATACCATGAAAAGTGACCTGTTGGAAGCCCAATAGGATGTAATTTAACATTATCGAAAAGTAAAATTCTTACAGTATCACATGGGCAAATGAAGAGACAAAAGATGCCATTTTGGCCTCCATTCATGCAGATTTACATCAACATTTACGGAGATTGGCGGATTTTTTGACCAAGATAGATCCAATCGCCATGAAAAGTTACATGTTGGAAGCCCAACATGACCTAATTTAGAGGATCAAAAGTATAATTCTTACAGGTTATCACGTGGGGCAGCCAAGAGCCCAAAGATGCCATTTTGGCCTCCATTCATGCGATTTCGTCAACATTTAGCGGTGACATTTTTTGAGTTTTGAACCAATCGTGATCCAGTCTTGACTGACCGTGGAAGCTAACAGAAAGTATTTTTGAAATCCATAAGTCCATGTCTTATAGGCATCGCGAAGGCTCGCAAAATTGACGGTTTTCAAAGATGTCATTTTGGCCTCCGTTCGAGGAGATTTCTATCAACATTTATGGAGATTGGCAGATTTTTCACCAAGATAGATCCAGTCCGCCATGAAAAAGTGACCTGTTGGAAGCCCAACAGGATGTAATTTAACGTTATCGAAAAGTAAAATTCTTACAGTTATCACGTGGGCAGCTAAAAAGACAAAAGATGCCATTTTGGCCTCCATTCGGGGAAATTTACGTCACGATTCCTAGCGGTGATTTTTTGACCAAGATAGATCCAACGCCACGAAAAGTGACCTGTTGGAAGCCCAATAGGATGTAATTTAACGTATCCAAAAGTAAAATTCTTATAGGCATCACATGGGCAAAATTGAAGAGACAAAAGATGCCATTTTGGCCTCCATTCATGCAGATTTCTCGTCAACATTTATGGCGATTGGCAGATTTTGACCAAGATAGATCCAGTCGCCACGAAAAGTGACCTGTTGGAAGCCCAACCGGATGTAATTCAACGTTATCAAAAAGTAAAATTTTACAGGTATCACGTGGGCAGTTGAAGAGACAAAAGATGCCATTTTGGCCTCTATTCGTGCAGATTTCTGTCAACATTTCGCGATTGGCAGATTTTTGACCAAGATAGATCCAAATAATACGAAAAGTGACCTGTTGGAAGCCCAACAGGATGTAATTCAACGCATCAAAATGTAAAATTCTTACAGGTATCACGTGGGCAGTGAAGAGACAAAAGATGCCATTTTGGCCTCCATTCATGCGATTTACACAACATTTCGGAGATTGGCGGATTTTTGACCAAGATAGATCCGGTCGCCATGAAAAGTGACCTATTGGAAGCCCAACATGACCTAATTTAGAGGATCAAAAAGTATAATTCTTACAGTTATCACGTGGGGCAGCTAAAGAGCCCAAAGATGCCATTTTGGCCTCCATTCAGGAAATTTCGCACGATTCCTAGCGGTGACATTTTTTGAGTTCCGTAACTCCAATCGTAGTGATACGGACTCCGTGCGAAGCTAGTAGAAAGCTATTTTTGAAATCCATAAGTCCATGTCGATAGGCATCGCGAAGGCTCGCAAAATTGACGGTTTTTCAAAAGACGTCATTCGCCTCCGTTCGGGCGGATTTCAAGTCAACATTTATGGAGATTGGCAGATTTTTGACCAAGATAGACCCAGTCACCATAAAAAGTGACCTGTTGGAAGCCGAACAGGATGTAATTTAACATTATCGAAAAGTAAAATTCTTACAGGTATCACGTGGGCAAATGAAGAGACAAAAGATGCCATTTTGGCCTCTGTTCGGGCAGATTTACGGCGATTGGCGGATTTTGACCAAGATAGATCCGGTCGCCACGAAAAGTGACCCGTTGGAAGCCCAATAGGATGTAATTTAACGTATCAAAAAGTAAAATTCTTACAGGTATCACATGGGCAGCTGAAGAGACAAAAGATGCCATTTTGGCCTCCATTCATGCAGATTTTACAACATTTCTCGCGATTGGCAGATTTTGGCCAAGATAGATCCAAATCGCCACGAAAAGTGACCTGTTGGAAGCCCAACAGATGTAATTCAACGCATCAAAATGTAAAATTCTTACAGGTATCACGTGGGCAGTCAAGAGACAAAAGATGCCATTTTGGCCTCCGCTCGAAATTTATGCAGATTTACGTCAACATTTACGGAGATTGGCGGATTTTTGACCAAGATAGATCCGAAATCGCCATGAAAAGTGACCTATTGGAAGCCCAACATGACCTAATTTAGAGGATCAAAAAGTATAATTCTTACAGTTATCACGTGGGGCAGCTAAGGAGCCCAAAGATGCCATTTTGGCCTCCATTCAGGGAAATTTCTCTTCACGATTCCTAGCGGTGACATTTTTTGAGTTCCGTAACTCCAATCGTAGTGATACCGGACTCCGTGCGAAGCTAGTAGAAAGCTATTTTTGAAATCCATAAGTCCATGTCGATAGGCATCGCGAAGGCTCGCAAAATTGACGGTTTTCAAAAGAGGTCATTCTCGCCTCCGTTCGCGCATTTCCGTCAACATTTATGGAGATTGGCGATTTTTCACCAAGATAGATCCAGTCGCCACGAAAAGTGACCTGTTGGAAGCCCAACAGGATGTAATTTAACGTTATCGAAAAGTAAAATTCTTACAGGTATCACGTGGGCAGCTGAAGAGACAAAAGATGCCATTTTGGCCTCTATTCGGGCAGATTTCTGGCGATTGGCAGATTTTTGACCAAGATAGATCCAGTCGCCATGAAAAGTGACCTGTTGGAAGCCCAATAGGATGTAATTTAACGTATCGAAAAGTAAAATTCTTACAGGTATCACATGGGCAAATTGAAGAGACAAAAGATGCCATTTTGGCCTCCATTCATGCAGATTTACGTCAACATTTACGAGATTGGCGGATTTTTGACCAAGATAGATCCAGCCGCCATGAAAAGTTACCCGTTGGAAGCCCAACATGACCTAATTTAGAGGATCGAAAAGTATAATTCTTACAGTTATCACGTGGGGGCCCAAGGAGCCCAAAGATGCCATTTTGGCCTCCATTCGGTGGAAATTTCTCGTCACGATTCGTAGCGGTGACATTTTTTGAGTTCCGTAACTCAATCGTAGTGATACTGGACTCCGTCTGCGAAGCTAGTAGAAAGCTATTTTGAAATCCATAAGTCCATGTCTGATAGGCATCGCGAAGGCTCGCAAAAATTGACGGTTTTCAAAAGAGGTCATTCGGCCTCCGCTCGGGCAGATTTACGTCAACATTTATGGAGATTGGCAGATTTTTCACCAAGATAGATCCAGTCGCCACAAAAAAGTGACCTGTTGGAAGCCCAACAGGATGTAATTTAATGTTATCGAAAAGTAAAATTCTTACAGGGTATCACGTGGGCGGTGAAAAGACAAAAGATGCCATTTTGGCCTCTGTTCGGGCAGATTTCGGCGATTGGCGGATTTTTGACCAAGATAGATCCAGTCGCCACGAAAAAGTGACCTGTTGGAAGCCCAATAGGATGTAATTTAACGTATCGAAAAGTAAAATTCTTACAGGTATCACATGGGCAGCTGAAGAGACAAAAGATGCCATTTTGGCCTCCATTCATGCAGATTGGTCAACATTTCGGCGATTGGCAGATTTTTGACCAAGATAGATCCGGTCCGCCAATTTAAAAGTGACCTGTTGGAAGCCCAACCGATGTAATTCAACGTATCAAAAAGTAAAATTTTACGGTATCACGTGGGCGTTGAAGAGACAAAAGATGCCATTTTGGCCTCCGCTCGCGCGGTTTTACGTCAACATTTACGGCGATTGGTAGATTTTTGACCAAGATAGATCCAAATCGCCACGAAAAGTGACCGTTGGAAGCCCAACAGATGTAATTCAACGCATCAAAATGTAAAATTCTTACAGGTATCACGTGGGCAAAATGAAGAGACAAAAGATGCCATTTTGGCCTCCGTTCGAGCGATTTCTGTCAACATTTACGGAGATTGGCGGATTTTTGACCAAGATAGATCCAATCGCCATGAAAAGTGACCTGTTGGAAGCCCAACATGACCTAATTTAGAGGATCAAAAGTATAATTCTTACGTTATCACGTGGGGCAGCTAAGGAGCCCAAAGATGCCATTTTGGCCTCCATTCAGGGAAATTTACGTCACGATTCCTAGCGGTGACATTTTTGAGTTCCGTAACTCCAATCGTAGTGATACCGACTCCGTGTGAAGCTAGTAGAAAGCTATTTTGAAATCCATAAGTCCATGTCGATAGGCATCGCGAAGGCTCGCAAAATTGACGGTTTTCAAAAGACGCCATTTAGCCTCCGCTCGGGCGCGATTTATCACAACATTTATGGAGATTGGCAGATTTTTGACCAAGATAGATCCGATAAACAAAAAGTGACCTGTTGGTAGCCCAACAGGATGTAATTTAACGTTATCGAAAAAGTAAAATTCTTACCATGTGTATCACGTGGGCAAAATTGAAGAGACAAAGATGCCATTTTGGCCTCTCGTTCGGGCAGATTTATGGCGATTGGCAGATTTTTGACCAAGATAGATCCAGTCGCCACGAAAAGTGACCTGTTGGAAGCCCAATAGGATGTAATTTAACGTATCGAAAAGTAAAATTTTACAGGTATCACATGGGCAGCTGAAGAGACAAAAGATGCCATTTTGGCCTCCATTCATGCGGATTTCACAACATTTCTCGTGATTGGCAGATTTTTGACCAAGATAGATCCAGTCGCCACGAAAAGTGACCTCGTTGGAAGCCCAATAGGATATAATTTAACGTGTCGAAAAGTAAAATTCTTACAGGTATCACATGGGCAAAATGAAGAGACAAAAGATGTCATTTTGGCCTCCATTCATGCAGATTTACGTCAACATTTCGCGATTGGCAGATTTTTGACCAAGATAGATCCAGTCACCACGAAAAGTGACCTGTTGGAAGCCCAACAGATGTAATTCAATGTATCAAAATTAAAATTTTACAGTGTATCACGTGGGCAAATTGAAGAGACAAAAGATGCCATTTTGGCCTCCGGATTCGTGCGATTTACGTCAACATTTCTCGCGATTGGCAGATTTTTGACCAAGATAGATCCGGCTTGCCACGAAAAGTGACTCGTTGGAAGCCCAACAGATGTAATTCAACGCATCAAAATGTAAAATTCTTACAGGTATCACGTGGGCAAATGAAGAGACAAAAGATGCCATTTTGGCCTCCGCTCGAGGCAGATTTCTGTCAACATTTATGGAGATTGGCGGATTTTTGACCAAGATAGATCCGATCGCCATGAAAAGTGACCTGTTGGAAGCCCAACATGACCTAATTTAGAGGATCGAAAAGTATAATTCTTACGCTTATCACGTGGGGCAGCTAAGGAGCCCAAAGATGCCATTTTGGCCTCCATTCGGGGAAATTTACATCACGATTCCTAGCGGTGACATTTTTTGAGTTCCGTAACTCCAATCGTAGTGATACTGACTCAGCGTGCGGCTAGTAGAAAGCTATTTTTGAAATCCATAAGTCCATGTCGATAGGCATCGCGAAGGCTCGCAAAATTGACGGTTTTCAAAAGACGTCATTCTCGCCTCCGTTCGGGCAGATTCTGCAACATTTATGGAGATTGCTAGATTTTTGACCAAGATAGATCCAGTCGCCATAAAAGTGACCTGTTGGAAGCCCAACAGGATGTAATTTAACGTTATCAAAAAGTAAAATTCTTACGGGTAACACGTGGGCAGGTTGAAGAGACAAAAGATGCCATTTTGGCCTCTGTTCGCAGCAGATTTCTGGGAGATTGGCAGATTTTTGACCAAGATAGATCCAGTCGCCACGAAAAGTGACCTGTTGGAAGCCCAATAGGATGTAATTTAACGTGTCGAAAAGTAAAATTCTTACAGGTATCACATGGGCAAAATTGAAGAGACAAAAGATGCCATTTTGGCCTCCATTCATGCAGATTTACGTCAACATTTATGGTGATTGGAAGATTTTTGACCAAGATAGATCCAGTCGCCACGAAAAGTGACCTGTTGGAAGCCCAACGAGGATGTAATTCAACGTATCAAAAAGTAAAATTTCTTACGGGTATCACGTGGGCGGTTGAAGAGACAAAAGATGCCATTTTGGCCTCCATTCATGCAGATTTACAAACATTTCGGGCGATTGGCAGATTTTTGACCAAGATAGATCCGATCGCCATTTAAAAGTGACCGTTGGAAGCCCAACAGGATGTAATTCAACGCATCAAAATGTAAAATTCTTACAGGTATCACGTGGGCAGCCGAAAGAGACAAAAGATGCCATTTTGGCCTCCGTTCGAGCAGATTTCTTTCAACATTTCCGGAGATTGGCGGATTTTTGACCAAGATAGATCCGATCGCCATGAAAAGTGACCTATTGGAAGCCCAACATGACCTAATTTAGAGGATCGAAAAGTATAATTCTTACGGTTATCACGTGGGGCGGCTAAGGAGCCCAAAGATGCCATTTTGGCCTCCATTCAGGGAAATTTCTGTCACGATTCCTAGCGGTGACATTTTTTGAGTTCCGTAACTCCAATCGTAGTGATACTGGACTCCGTGCGAAGCTAGTAGAAAGCTATTTTTGAAATCCATAAGTCCATGTCTGATAGGCATCGCGAAGGCTTGCAAAATTGACGGTTTTCAAAAGACGTCATTCTAGCCTCCGTTCGAGGCGATTTTCCACATCAACATTTATGGAGATTGGCAGATTTTTCACCAAGATAGATCCAGTCGCCACAAAAGTGACCTGTTGGAAGCCCAACAGGATGTAATTTAACGTTATCGAAAAGTAAAATTCTTACAGGTATCACGTGGGCAGCTGAAGAGACAAAAGATGCCATTTTGGCCTCTATTCGGGCAGATTTCTGGCGATTGGCAGATTTTTGACCAAGATAGATCCAGTCGCCATGAAAAGTGACCTGTTGGAAGCCCAATAGGATGTAATTTAACGTATCGAAAAGTAAAATTCTTACAGGTATCACATGGGCAGCTGAAGAGACAAAAGATGCCATTTTGGCCTCCATTCATGCAGATTTCTGTCAACATTTCTGGAGATTGGCGGATTTTTGACCAAGATAGATCCAGCCGCCATGAAAAGTTACCTGTTGGAAGCCCAACATGACCTAATTTAGAGGATCGAAAAGTATAATTCTTACAGTTATCACGTGGGGCAGCCAAGGAGCCCAAAGATGCCATTTTGGCCTCCATTCAGGGAAATTTCTGTCACGATTCCTAGCGGTGACATTTTTTGAGTTCCGTAACTCCAATCGTAGTGATACTGGACTCCGTGCGAAGCTAGTAGAAAGCTATTTTTGAAATCCATAAGTCCATGTCTGATAGGCATCGCGAAGGCTCGCAAAATTGACGGTTTTCAAAAGAGGTCATTCTGGCCTCCGTTCGGGCAGATTTCTGTCAACATTTATGGAGATTGGCAGATTTTTCACCAAGATAGATCCAGTCGCCACAAAAAGTGACCTGTTGGAAGCCCAACAGGATGTAATTTAACGTTATCGAAAAGTAAAATTCTTACAGGTATCACGTGGGCAGCTGAAGAGACAAAAGATGCCATTTTGGCCTCTGTTCGGGCAGATTTCTGGCGATTGGCAGATTTTTGACCAAGATAGATCCAGTCGCCACGAAAAGTGACCTGTTGGAAGCCCAATAGGATGTAATTTAACGTATCAAAAAGTAAAATTCTTACAGGTATCACATGGGCAGCTGAAGAGACAAAAGATGCCATTTTGGCCTCCATTCATGCAGATTTCTGTCAACATTTCTGGCGATTGGCAGATTTTTGACCAAGATAGATCCAGTCGCCACGAAAAGTGACCTGTTGGAAGCCCAACAGGATGTAATTCAACGTATCAAAAAGTAAAATTTTACAGGTATCACGTGGGCAGTTGAAGAGACAAAAGATGCCATTTTGGCCTCCGCTCGCGCGATTTACCCAACATTTCCGGGCGATTGGCGGAGATTTTTGACCAAGATAGATCCAGTCGCCACAAAAGTGACCTCGTTGGAAGCCCAACAGATGTAATTCAACGCATCAAAATGTAAAATTCTTACAGGTATCACGTGGGCAGGCTGAAGAGACAAAAGATGCCATTTTGGCCTCCGCTCGAAAGCAGATTTCCAACATTTCGAGATTGGCGGATTTTTTGACCAAGATAGATCCAAATCGCAGCCATGAAAAGTGACCTATTGGAAGCCCAACATGACCTAATTTAGAGGATCAAAAAGTATAATTCTTACAGTTATCACGTGGGGCAGCTAAGGAGCCCAAAGATGCCATTTTGGCCTCCATTCGAGAAATTTCTCACGATTCCTAGCGGTGACATTTTTGAGTTCCGTAACTCCAATCGTAGTGATATCGACTCCGTGCGAAGCTAGTAGAAAGCTATTTTTGAAATCCATAAGTCCATGTCTGATAGGCATCGCGAAGGCTCGCAAAATTGACGGTTTTCAAAAGACGCCATTCCGGCCTCCGTTCGAGCAGATTTCTGTCAACATTTATGGAGATTGGCAGATTTTTGACCAAGATAGATCCAGTCCGCCATAAAAGTGACCTGTTGGAAGCCCAACAGGATGTAATTTAACGTTATCGAAAAGTAAAATTCTTACAGGTATCACGTGGGCAAATGAAGAGACAAAAGATGCCATTTTGGCCTCTATTCGAGATTTCTGGCGATTGGCAGATTTTTGACCAAGATAGATCCAAATCGCCACGAAAAGTGACCTGTTGGAAGCCCAATAGGATGTAATTTAACGTATCGAAAAGTAAAATTCTTACAGGTATCACATGGGCAAAAATTGAGAGACAAAAGATGCCATTTTGGCCTCCATTCATGCAGATTTCGTCAACATTTCGGAGATTGGCGATTTTTGACCAAGATAGATCCAAATCACATGAAAGTGACCTGTTGGAAGCCCAACAGATGTAATTCAACGTATCAAAAAGTAAAATTTTTACAGGTATCACGTGGGCGGTTGAAGAGACAAAAAGATGCCATTTTGGCCTCCGTTCGTGCGAGATTTCCAACATTTCGAGATTGGCGGATTTTTGACCAAGATAGATCCAAATATGAAAAGTGACCTGTTGGAAGCCCAACATGATGTAATTTAACGGATCAAAATGTAAATTTCTTACAGGTATCACGTGGGCAAGCGAAGAGACAAAAGATGCCATTTTGGCCTCCATTCAGTGAAATTTCTTTCAACATTTACGGAGATTGGCGGATTTTTGACCAAGATAGATCCAGTCGCCATGAAAAAGTGACCATAAGTTGGAAGCCCAACATGACCTAATTTAGAGGATCAAAAAGAGTATAATTCTTAACATTTATCACGATTGGCAGATTTTAAAGAGCCCAAAGATGCCATTTTGGCCTCCATTAATTTAACGTTATCGAAAAGTTTACGTCACGATTCCTAAGCGGTGACATTTTTGAGTTCCGTAACTCAATCGTAGACCAAGATAGATCCGGACTCCGTGCGAAGCTAGTGAAAACTATTTTTGAAAATCCATAAGTCCATGGGCAAAATTGAAGAGACAAAAGATGCCATTTTGGCCTCCATTCATGGCTTTCAAAATTTACGGTTTTTTTGACCAAGATAGATCCAGCGCCATGAAAGTGACCTTGGAAGCCCAACATGACCTAATTTAGAGGATCAAAAGTATAATTTTACAGCCATCATTTATGGAGATTGCTAAAGATTTTTGACCAAGATAGATCCGGTGACCACAAAAGTGACCTGTTGGAAGCCCAACGGTTATGTAATTTAACGTTATCAAAAAGTAAAATTCTTACAGGTATCACGTGGGCAAATTGAAGAGACAAAAGATGCCATTTTGGCCTCCATTCATGCGATTTCACAACATTTATGGAGATTGGCAGATTTTGACCAAGATAGATCCAGTCGCCACGAAAAGTGACCTGTTGGAAGCCCAACAGGATGTAATTTAACGTTATCGAAAAGTAAAATTCTTACAGTATCACATGGGCAGCCAAGAGACAAAAGATGCCATTTTGGCCTCCATTCATGCAAATTTACATCAACATTTACGGTGATTGGCAGATTTTTGACCAAGATAGATCCAATCGCCACGAAAAGTGACCCGTTGGAAGCCCAACAGGATGTAATTTAACGTATCAAAAGTAAAATTTTACGATAGGTATCACATGGGCGAGTTGAAGAGACAAAAGATGCCATTTTGGCCTCCATTCATGCAGATTTACGAGTCAACATTTATGGCGATTGGCAGATTTTTTTTGACCAAGATAGATCCGATCGCCACGAAAAAGTGACCGTTGGAAGCCCAACCGGATGTAATTCAACGTATCAAAAAGTAAAATTTTTCACAGTATCACGTGGGCGCTTGAAGAGACAAAAGATGCCATTTTTGGCCTCCGTTAAGAGCAGATTTCTCATCAACATTTCCGGCGATTGGCAGATTTTTGACCAAGATAGATCCAAATGCCACGAAAAAGTGACCTCAAGGAAGCCCAACAGATGTAATTCAACGCATCAAAATGTAAAAATTCTTACGGTATCACGTGGGCAAATTAAGAGACAAAAGATGCCATTTTGGCCTCCGTTCGAAAAGATTTATCAAACATTTCGGAGATTGGCGGATTTTTGACCAAGATAGATCCGATCGCCATGAAAAGTGACCTGTTGGAAGCCCAACATGACCTAATTTAGAGGATCGAAAAGTATAATTCTTACAGCTATCACGTGGGGCAGCTAAGGAGCCCAAAGATGCCATTTTGGCCTCCATTCAGTGAAAATTTCGTCACGATTCCTAGCGGTGACATTTTTTGAGTTCCGTAACTCCAATCGTAGTGATACCGACTCGCGTGCGGCTAGTAGAAAGCTATTTTTGAAATCCATAAGTCCATGTCTAATAGGCATCGCGAAGGCTCGCAAAATTGACGGTTTTCAAAAGACGTCATTCGCCTCCGCTCGCGCGGATTTCAACATTTATGGAGATTGGCCAACATTTATGGAGATTGGCAGATTTTTGACCAAGATAGACCCGGTCGAAATAAAAAGTGACCTGTTGGAAGCCCAACAGGATGTAATTTAACATTATCGAAAAGTAAAATTCTTACAGGTATCACGTGGGCAAAGGATGAAGAGACAAAAGATGCCATTTTGGCCTCTGTTCGAAGAGCGGATTCATGATTTCGGCGATTGGCGGATTTTTGACCAAGATAGATCCAGTCGCCACGAAAAGTGACCTGTTGGAAGCCCAATAGGATGTAATTTAACGTATCAAAAAGTAAAATTCTTACAGGTATCACATGGGCAGTTGAAGAGACAAAAGATGCCATTTTGGCCTCCATTCATGCATTTGATTGTCAACATTTCGGCGATTGGCGATTTTTGGCCAAGATAGATCCAGTCGCCACAAAAGTGACCTGTTGGAAGCCCAACAGGATGTAATTCAACGCATCAAAATGTAAAATTCTTACAGGTATCACGTGGGCGGTTGAAGAGACAAAAGATGCCATTTTGGCCTCCGTTCGAGCAGATTTACATCAACATTTACGGAGATTGGCGGATTTTTGACCAAGATAGATCCAGTCGCCATGAAAAGTGACCTATTGGAAGCCCAACATGACCTAATTTAGAGGATCAAAAAGTATAATTCTTACAAGCTTATCACGTGGGCGGCTAAGGAGCCCAAAGATGCCATTTTGGCCTCCATTCAGGGAAATTTAAATCACGATTCCTAGCGGTGACATTTTTGAGTTCCGTAACTCAATCGTAGTGATACTGGACTCCGTGCGGCTAGTAGAAAGCTATTTTTGAAATCCATAAGTCCATGTCTGATAGGCATCGCGGCTCGCTCGCAAAATTGACGGTTTTCAAAAGACGTCATTCGGCCTCCGTTCGCTCGCATTTCGGTCAACATTTATGGAGATTGGCAGATTTTTCACCAAGATAGACCCAGTCGCCATAAAAGTGACCTGTTGGAAGCCCAACAGGATGTAATTTAACATTATCGAAAAGTAAAATTCTTACAGGTATCACGTGGGCAGCCGAAGAGACAAAAGATGCCATTTTGGCCTCTATTCGGGCAGATTTACGGCGATTGGCGATTTTTGACCAAGATAGATCCGGTCGCCACGAAAAGTGACCTGTTGGAAGCCCAATAGGATGTAATTTAACGTATCAAAAAGTAAAATTCTTACGGGTATCACATGGGCAATGAAGAGACAAAAGATGCCATTTTGGCCTCCATTCATGCAGATTTCACAACATTTCGAGATTGGCAGATTTTGGCCAAGATAGATCCGATCGCCATGAAAAGTGACCTGTTGGAAGCCCAACATGATGTAATTCAACGATCAAAATGTAAAATTCTTACAGGTATCACGTGGGCGGCCAAGAGACAAAAGATGCCATTTTGGCCTCCATTCAGTGAAAATTTACGTCAACATTTCGAGATTGACATTTTTTTGACCAAGATAGATCCAATCGCCATGAAAAGTGACCTATTGGAAGCCCAACATGACCTAATTTAGAGGATCAAAAAGTATAATTCTTACAGGCATCACGTGGGGCGCAAAATAAGGAGCCCAAAGATGCCATTTTGGCCTCCATTCAGGGCAATTTACATCAACATTTATTCCTAGCGGTGACATTTTTGAGTTCCGATAACTCAATCGTAGTGATATGGACTCCCAACAGATGCTAGTAGAAAGCTATTTTTGAAATCCATAAGTCCATGTCGATAGGCATCGCGAAGGCTCGCAAAATTGAAAAGACAAAAGATGTCATTTTGGCCTCCGTTCAAAAGGGCATTTCGATCAACATTTATGGAGATTGGCAGATTTTTGACCAAGATAGACCCAGTCGCCATAAAAAGTGACCTGTTGGAAGCCCAATAGGATGTAATTTAACATTATCGAAAAAGTAAAATTCTTACAGGTATCACGTGGGCGGTGAAGAGACAAAAGATGCCATTTTGGCCTCCATTCATGCGATTGGCAACATTTCTGGCGATTGGCAGATTTTGACCAAGATAGATCCAGTCGCCACGAAAAGTGACCTGTTGGAAGCCCAACCGGATGTAATTTAACGTATCAAAAAGTAAAATTCTTACGGGTATCACATGGGCAGTTGAAGAGACAAAAGATGCCATTTTGGCCTCCATTCATGCAGATTTGCAACATTTCGCGATTGGCGATTTTGGCCAAGATAGATCCGATCGCCACGAAAGTGACCTGTTGGAAGCCCAACAGATGTAATTCAACGCATCAAAATGTAAAATTCTTACGGGTATCACGTGGGCGGTGAAGAGACAAAAGATGCCATTTTGGCCTCCGCTCGATGCGAGCATTTAAATCAACATTTCGAGATTGGCGGATTTTTGACCAAGATAGATCCACGCCATGAAAAGTGACCTATTGGAAGCCCAACATGACCTAATTTAGAGGATCAAAAGTATAATTCTTACGCTTATCACGTGGGGCAGCTAAGGAGCCCAAAGATGCCATTTTGGCCTCCATTCAGGGAAATTTACGTCACGATTCCTAGCGGTGACATTTTTTGAGTTCCGTAACTCCAATCGTAGTGATACTGACTCTGCGTGGAAGCTAGTAGAAAGCTATTTTTGAAATCCATAAGTCCATGTCCGATAGGCATCGCGAAGGCTCGCAAAAATTGACGGTTTTCAAAAGACGCCATTCCCGCCTCCGTTCGCGCGATTTCAGTCAACATTTATGGAGATTGGCAGATTTTTGACCAAGATAGATCCAGTCGCCACAAAAGTGACCGTTGGTAGCCCAACAGATGTAATTTAACGTTATCAAAAGTAAAATTCTTACGGGTATCACGTGGGCAGCCGAAGAGACAAAAGATGCCATTTTGGCCTCTATTCGGGCAGATTTACGCGATTGGCGGATTTTTGACCAAGATAGATCCAATCGCCACGAAAAGTGACCGTTGGAAGCCCAATAGGATGTAATTTAACGTGTCGAAAAGTAAAATTCTTACAGGTATCACATGGGCAAAAAATTGAAGAGACAAAAGATGCCATTTTGGCCTCCATTCATGCAGATTTCTGCATCCAACATTTCGGAGATTGGCGATTTTTGACCAAGATAGATCCAATCGCCACGAAAAGTGACCTGTTGGAAGCCCAACAGGATATAATTTAACGGATCGAAAAGTAAAATTCTTACAGGTATCACATGGGCAGTGAAGAGACAAAAGATGCCATTTTGGCCTCCATTCATGCAGATTTCCAACATTTCCTTTTGACCGATTGGCAGATTTTTTGACCAAGATAGATCCAATTCACCACGAAAAAGTGACCTGTTGAAGCCCAACAGGATGTAATTTTGTATCAAAAATTAAAATTTTACAGGTATCACGTGGGCAAACAAAAGAGACAAAAAGATGCCATTTTGGCCTCCGTTCATGCAAAGAGATTTCTATCAACATTTATGGAGATTGGCAGATTTTTGACCAAGATAGATCCGGTTGCCACGAAAAGTGACCGTTGGAAGCCCAACAGATGTAATTCAACGCATCAAAATGTAAAATTTTACTTACGGGTATCACGTGGGCGGTTTTTGACCAAGAGACAAAAGATGCCATTTTGGCCTCCGGGCAGCGAAGCAAAGATTTCCTCCATTCATGTCCAACATTTCGGAGATTGGCGGATTTTTGACCAAGATAGATCCGATCGCCATGAAAAGTGACCTATTGGAAGCCCAACATGACCTAATTTAGAGGATCGAAAAGTATAATTCTTACAGTTATCACGTGGGGCAGCTAAGGAGCCCAAAGATGCCATTTTGGCCTCCATTCGAGGAAATTTACCACGATTCCTAGCGGTGACATTTTTTGAGTTCCGTAACTCCAATCGTAGTGATACTGACTCCGTGCGGCTAGTAGAAAGCTATTTTTGAAATCCATAAGTCCATGTCTCGATAGGCATCGCGAAGGCTTGCAAAATTGACGGTTTTCAAAAAGAGGTCATTCTGGCCTCCGTTCGGGCAATTGCCAACATTTATGGAGATTGGCAGATTTTTGACCAAGATAGATCCAATCGCCATTAAAAGTGACCCGTTGGAAGCCCAACAGATGTAATTTAACGTTATCAAAAAGTAAAATTTTACAGTGTATCACGTGGGCAACTGAAGAGACAAAAGATGCCATTTTGGCCTCTATTCGGCAGATTTCGGGATTGGCGGATTTTGACCAAGATAGATCCAGTCGCCACGAAAAGTGACCCGTTGGAAGCCCAATAGGATGTAATTTAACGTATCAAAAAGTAAAATTCTTACAGGTATCACATGGGCAAAATGAAGAGACAAAAGATGCCATTTTGGCCTCCATTCATGCAGATTTCTGCCAACATTTCTCGATTGGCGGATTTTTGACCAAGATAGATCCAGTCCGCCATGAAAAGTGACCTGTTGGAAGCCCAACAGATGTAATTCAACGTATCAAAAAGTAAAATTTTTTACGTTATCACGTGGGCGCCTGAAGAGACAAAAGATGCCATTTTGGCCTCCATTCAGTGCAAATTTCGTCACAACATTTAAAGACATTTTTGAGATTTTTGACCAAGATAGATCCAATCCGCCACGAAAAGTGACCCGTTGGAAGCCCAACAGATGTAATTCAACGCATCAAAATGTAAAATTCTTATAGGTATCACGGGGCAAACAAGAGACAAAAGATGCCATTTTGGCCTCCGCTCGAAAGCAGATTTCTTTCAACATTTCGGAGATTGGCGGATTTTTGACCAAGATAGATCCGGTCGCCATGAAAAGTGACCCGTTGGAAGCCCAACATGACCTAATTTAGAGGATCGAAAAGTATAATTCTTACAGGTTTATCACGTGGGGCGCCTAAGAGCCCAAAGATGCCATTTTGGCCTCCATTCAGTGAAATTTCTCACACGATTCCTAGCGGTGACATTTTTGAGTTCCAAACTCCAATCGTAGTGATATCGGACTCCCAAAAGCTAGTAGAAAGCTATTTTTGAAATCCATAAGTCCATGTCACGATAGGCATCGCATGCGGCTGAAAATTGACAAAAGACGCCATTTTGCCTCCGTTCGGGCATTTCGCCAACATTTATGGAGATTGGTAGATTTTTGACCAAGATAGATCCAATCGCCACAAAAAGTGACCCGTTGGAAGCCCAACAGGATGTAATTTAACGTTATCGAAAAGTAAAATTCTTACAGGTATCACGTGGGCAGTCAAGAGACAAAAGATGCCATTTTGGCCTCGTTCATGCGATTTTTCAGCATTTGGCGATTGGCGATTTTTGACCAAGATAGATCCAATCGCCACGAAAAAGTGACCTCGTTGGAAGCCCAATAGGATGTAATTTAACGTATCAAAAAGTAAAATTTTTACAGGGTATCACATGGGCAAATGAAGAGACAAAAGATGCCATTTGGCCTCCATTCATGCGATTTGCCAACATTTACCGGCGATTGGCGATTTTGACCAAGATAGATCCAAATACGCCACGAAAAGTGACCTGTTGGAAGCCCAACAGATGTAATTCAACGCATCAAAATGTAAAATTTTACAGGTATCACGTGGGCAAATTTGAAGAGACAAAAAGATGCCATTTTGGCCTCCATTCGATCGAGATTTACGTCAACATTTACGGAGATTGGCGGATTTTTGACCAAGATAGATCCAAATCGCCATGAAAAGTGACCTATTGGAAGCCCAACATGACCTAATTTAAGGATCAAAAAGTATAATTCTTACGGTTATCACGTGGGGCAAATTAAGGAGCCCAAAGATGCCATTTTGGCCTCCATTCGCAATTTCTAACATTTCCGAGATTGGCGATTCCAAGATAGCGGTGACATTTTTTGAGTTCAACGAACTCCAATCGTGGTGATAAATTGGACTCCGTGCGAAGCTAGTAGAAAGCTATTTTTAAATCCAGAAGTCCATGTCTGATAGGCATCGAAAGCCCAAAATTGACCTTTTCAAAAGGTCATTCCATTTTGCCTCCGTTCGAGGCAGATTTCGGCCAACATTTATGGAGATTGGCAGATTTTTGACCAAGATAGATCCAGTTCCATAAAAAGTGACCTTTTTGGTTCAGCCCAACAGGATGTAATTTAACGTTATCGAAAAGTAAAATTGAAACCATTACATGTGTATCACGTGGGCAAAAAGAGACAAAAGATGCCATTTTGGCCTCCGTTCGAGCAGATTTCGATTGGGAGATTTTTTTGACCAAGATAGATCCAGTCGCCACGAAAAGTGACCTGTTGGAAGCCCAATAGGATGTAATTTAACGTTATCAAAAGTAAAATTCTTACGGTATCACATGGGCAAATGAAGAGACAAAAGATGCCATTTTGGCCTCCATTCATGCGATTTCGCCAACATTTCGGTGATTGGCAGATTTTTGACCAAGATAGATCCAAAGTCGCCACGAAAAGTGACCATTGGAAGCCCAATAGGATATAATTTAACGATCGAAAAGTAAAATTCTTACAGGTATCACATGGGCAAATGAAGAGACAAAAGATGCCATTTTGGCCTCCATTCATGCAGATTTACGTCAACATTTCGTGATTGGCAGATTTTTGACCAAGATAGATCCAAATCACCACGAAAAGTGACCTGTTGGAAGCCCAACAGATGTAATTCAATGTATCAAAAATTAAAATTTTTACAGTATCACGTGGGCAAAATTGAAGAGACAAAAGATGCCATTTTGGCCTCCGTTCGTGGATTTTTGCCAACATTTCTCGGCGATTGGCAGATTTTTGACCAAGATAGATCCCAATTGCCACGAAAAGTGACCTCGTTGGAAGCCCAACAGATGTAATTCAACGCATCAAAATGTAAAATTCTTACGTATCACGTGGGCAACAAGAGACAAAAGATGCCATTTTGGCCTCCGCTCGAGCGATTTCTTTCAACATTTCGAGATTGGCGGATTTTTGACCAAGATAGATCCAAAATACCATGAAAAGTGACCTGTTGGAAGCCCAACATGACCTAATTTAGAGGATCGAAAAGTATAATTCTTACAGCTTATCACGTGGGGCAGCTAAGGAGCCCAAAGATGCCATTTTGGCCTCCATTCAGGGAAATTTCGTCACGATTCCTAGCGGTGACATTTTTTGAGTTCCGAAACTCCAATCGTAGTGATAAGTGACTCCGTGCGGCCCAATAGAAAGCTATTTTTGAAATCCATAAGTCCATGTCTAAAATAGGCATCGCGAAGGCTCGCAAAATTGACGGTTTTCAAAAGATGCCATTTTGGCCTCCGTTCGCGCGATTTCGCAACATTTATGGAGATTGCTAGATTTTTGACCAAGATAGATCCAGTCGCCATGAAAAGTGACCCGTTGGAAGCCCAACAGATGTAATTTAACGTTATCAAAAAGTAAAATTCTTACAGTAACACGTGGGCAGCCAAGAGACAAAAGATGCCATTTTGGCCTCTCGCTTCAGCAGATTTACGTCAGATTTCTTGCGATTGGCATTTTTGACCAAGATAGATCCAATCCATGAAAAGTGACCTGTTGGAAGCCCAATAGGATGTAATTTAACGTATCGAAAAGTAAAATTCTTACAGTATCACATGGGCAAAAAGAAGAGACAAAAGATGCCATTTTGGCCTCCATTCATGCAGATTTGTCAACATTTATTTCGTGATTGGCAGATTTTTGACCAAGATAGATCCAAATGCCATGAAAAGTGACCTGTTGGAAGCCCAACAGGATATAATTTAACGTGATCAAAAAGTAAAATTTTACGGTATCACATGGGCAAAATGAAGAGACAAAAGATGCCATTTTGGCCTCCATTCATGCAGATTTTTGAGTCAACATTTATGGAGATTGGCAGATTTTTTGACCAAGATAGATCCAAATCACCACGAAAAGTGACCTCCGTGGAAGCCCAACAGATGTAATTCAATGTATCAAAAATTAAAATTTTACAGGTATCACGTGGGCAACCGAAGAGACAAAAGATGCCATTTTGGCCTCCGTCGTTGACAAAGATTACATTTTCAACATTTCGAGATTGGCAGATTTTTTGACCAAGATAGATCCAAAGCCATGAAAAGTGACCTGTTGGAAGCCCAACAGATGTAATTTAACGATCAAAAGTAAAATTCTTACAGGTATCACGTGGGCAAAGAAGAGACAAAAGATGCCATTTTGGCCTCCGCTCGAAAGATTTAGCGTCAACATTTTGGAGATTGGCGGATTTTGACCAAGATAGATCCGGCCGCCATGAAAAGTGACCCGTTGGAAGCCCAACATGACCTAATTTAGAGGATCGAAAAAGTATAATTCTTACGCTTATCACGTGGGGCAGCTAAGGAGCCCAAAGATGCCATTTTGGCCTCCATTCAGGAAATTTCGCCACGATTCCTAGCGGTGACATTTTTTGAGTTCCGTAACTCCAATCGTAGTGATAAGTGACCTCCGTCGCGAAGCTAGTAGAAAGCTATTTTTGAAATCCATAAGTCCATGTCTAATAGGCATCGCGAAGGCTTGCAAAATTGACGGTTTTCAAAAGAGGTCATTCTCGCCTCCGCTCGGGCAGATTTCTCAACATTTATGGAGATTGGCGATTTTTTCACCAAGATAGATCCATCGCCATAAAAAGTGACCTGTTGGAAGCCCAACAGATGTAATTTAACGTTATCGAAAAGTAAAATTCTTACGGGTATCACGTGGGCAAATTGAAGAGACAAAAAGATGCCATTTTGGCCTCTCGTTCGCAGCGGTATTTATGCGATTGGCGGATTTTTGACCAAGATAGATCCGGTCGCCACGAAAAGTGACCGTTGGAAGCCCAATAGGATGTAATTTAACGATATCGAAAAGTAAAATTCTTACAGGTATCACATGGGCAAATAAGAGACAAAAGATGCCATTTTGGCCTCCATTCATGCGATTTTGTCAACATTTCGGGCGATTGGCGCCCAACATTTTTTGACCAAGATAGATCCGAATCGCCACGAAAAGTGACCTGTTGGAAGCCCAACCGATGTAATTCAACGTATCAAAAAGTAAAATTTTACAGTATCACGTGGGCAGCTTGAAGAGACAAAAGATGCCATTTTGGCCTCC
Organism: Hyparrhenia diplandra; assembly: GCA_015847255.1. Taxonomy (NCBI): domain Eukaryota; kingdom Viridiplantae; phylum Streptophyta; class Magnoliopsida; order Poales; family Poaceae; genus Hyparrhenia; species Hyparrhenia diplandra. Next base: position 20,066 of record JADLZK010006297.1, on the reverse strand, counting down.
GCTCGTGCAGATTTCGTCAACATTTCGGCGATTGGCAGATTTTTGACCAAGATAGATCCAAATCGCCATGAAAAGTGACCTCGTTGGAAGCCCAACAGATGTAATTCAACGCATCAAAATGTAAAATTCTTACAGTATCACGTGGGCAGTGAAGAGACAAAAGATGCCATTTTGGCCTCCGCTCGAAAGCAGATTTCTAATCCAACATTTCGGAGATTGGCGGATTTTTGACCAAGATAGATCCAACGCCATGAAAAGTGACCTATTGGAAGCCCAACATGACCTAATTTAGAGGATCGAAAAAGTATAATTCTTACAGCTTATCACGTGGGGCAGCTAAGGAGCCCAAAGATGCCATTTTGGCCTCCATTCAAAGGAAATTTCGTCACGATTCCTAGCGGTGACATTTTTTGAGTTCCGTAACTCCAATCGTAGTGATACCGACTCCGGCGGCTAGTAGAAAGCTATTTTTGAAATCCATAAGTCCATGTCTGATAGGCATCGCCAAGGCTCGCAAAATTGACGGTTTTCAAAAGACGCCATTCTGGCCTCCGTTCGCGCATTTCGCCAACATTTATGGAGATTGGCAGATTTTTGACCAAGATAGATCCACCGCCATAAAAAGTGACCTGTTGGAAGCCCAACAGATGTAATTTAACGTTATCAAAAAGTAAAATTCTTACGTATCACGTGGGCAAAATAAGAGACAAAAGATGCCATTTTGGCCTCTGTTCGGGCAGATTTAGGCGATTATGCGACATTGGCATTTTTTTGACCAAGATAGATCCAAATGCCACGAAAAGTGACCTCGTTGGAAGCCCAATAGGATGTAATTTAACGTATCGAAAAGTAAAATTCTTACAGTATCACATGGGCAAAAAAGAGACAAAAGATGCCATTTTGGCCTCCATTCATGCAGATTGGCAACATTTCGCGATTGGCAGATTTTTGACCAAGATAGATCCAAATAAGCCACGAAAAGTGACCTCGTTGGAAGCCCAACAGGATGTAATTCAACGCATCAAAAAGTAAAATTCTTACAGGTATCACATGGGCAAATGAAGAGACAAAAGATGCCATTTTGGCCTCCATTCATGCAGATTTCCAAACATTTCGGTGATTGGCGATTTTTGACCAAGATAGATCCAAATACCACGAAAAGTGACCTATTGGAAGCCCAACAGGATGTAATTTAAGGATCAAAAGTAAAATTCTTACGTGTATCACATGGGCGCCTGAAGAGACAAAAGATGCCATTTTGGCCTCCATTCATGCAAATTTCACAACATTTCTAGCGATTGACATTTTTTTTGACCAAGATAGATCCAATCGTACGAAAGTGACCTCGTTGGAAGCCCAACAGATGTAATTCAATTTCAAAAATTAAAATTTTTTTGACGGTATCACGAAGGCTCGCAAAATTGAGACAAAAGATGCCATTTTGGCCTCCGTCGTCAGAAGCATGATTTTGCCAACATTTATGGAGATTGGCGATTTTTTTCACCAAGATAGATCCAAATGCCACGAAAAGTGACCTCGTTGGAAGCCCAACAGGATGTAATTTAACGCATCAAAAAGTAAAATTCTTACAGTGTATCACGTGGGCAAAATTGAAGAGACAAAAGATGCCATTTTGGCCTCCATTCATGCGAATTTCCAACAACATTTTTGGACATTGGCGGATTTTTGACCAAGATAGATCCAAATGCCATGAAAAGTGACCCGTTGGAAGCCCAACATGACCTAATTTAGAGGATCGAAAAGTAAAATTCTTACAGGTATCACGTGGGGCGCTAAGAGACAAAAGATGCCATTTTGGCCTCCATTCATGCAGAAATTCTCACAACATTTATAGAGATTGACATTTTTGACCAAGATAGATCCAATCGCCAGTGATAAGTGACCTCGTTGGAAGCCCAACAGAAAGCTAATTTAACGGATCGAAAAGTCCAAATTTTAGGCATCACGTGGGCTCGCAAAATTGACAAAAGATGCCATTTTGGCCTCCGTTCGGGCGATTTCCAAACATTTATGGAGATTGGCGATTTTTTGACCAAGATAGATCCAATCGCCATAAAAGTGACCTCCGTTGGAAGCCCAACAGATGTAATTTAACGTTATCAAAAAGTAAAATTCTTACAGGCATCACGTGGGCAAAATGAAGAGACAAAAGATGCCATTTTGGCCTCCATTCGCTCAAACATTTATGGCGATTGGCGATTTTTGACCAAGATAGATCCAAATACCCACGAAAAGTGACCTGTTGGAAGCCCAACAGGATGTAATTTAACGTATCAAAAGTAAAATTCTTACAGGTATCACATGGGCAAAATTGAAGAGACAAAAGATGCCATTTTGGCCTCCATTCATGCAGATTGCCAACATTTCTAGATTGGCGATTTTTGACCAAGATAGATCCAATCGCCACGAAAAAGTGACCTCGTTGGAAGCCCAATAGGATGTAATTTAACGTATCAAAAAGTAAAATTCTTACAGGTATCACATGGGCAAATTGAAGAGACAAAAGATGCCATTTTGGCCTCCATTCATGCAATTTCTCAAACATTTCTAGTGATTGGCGGATTTTTGACCAAGATAGATCCAATCGCCATGAAAAGTGACCTCGTTGGAAGCCCAACAGGATGTAATTTAACGATCAAAAGTAAAATTCTTACAGTATCACGTGGGCAAATTGAAGAGACAAAAGATGCCATTTTGGCCTCCATTCATGCGTGTTTCCAACATTTCTGGCGATTGGCAGATTTTTGACCAAGATAGATCCAAATTTGCCATTAAAAGTGACCTATTGGAAGCCCAACAGATGTAATTCAACGTTTCAAAAATTAAAATTTTACAGGTATCACGTGGGCAAAATTGAAGAGACAAAAGATGCCATTTTGGCCTCCGTCTCGAGCAATTTCACAACATTTATGGCGATTGGCGGATTTTTGACCAAGATAGATCCAAATACCATGAAAAGTGACCCGTTGGAAGCCCAACAGATGTAATTTAACGGATCAAAAAGTAAAATTCTTACAGTGTATCACGTGGGAAGCCGAAGAGACAAAAGATGCCATTTTGGCCTCCATTCGAAAGCAAATTGGCCAACATTTTTTGGAGATTGACATTTTTGACCAAGATAGATCCAATCGCCATGAAAAGTGACCCGTTGGAAGCCCAACATGACCTAATTTAGAGGATCGAAAAGTATAATTTTACAGGCATCACGTGGGCAAAATTGAAGGAGCCCAAAGATGCCATTTTGGCCTCCATTCAGTGGAAATTTCTCACAACATTTCTAGCGGCACATTTTTGAGTTCCGTAGATCCAATCGTAGTGATAGTGACTCGCTTGGAAGCCCAACAGAAAGCTATTTTTGAAATCCATAAGTCCAATTCCGATAGGCATCACGAAGGCTTGCAAAATTGAGACAAAAGATGCCATTTTGGCCTCCGCTCGCGCAGATTGCCAACATTTATGGAGATTGGCAGATTTTTGACCAAGATAGATCCAAATACCATGAAAGTGACCTGTTGGAAGCCCAACAGATGTAATTTAACGTTATCGAAAAGTAAAATTCTTACAGTATCACGCGGGCAAATCAAGAGACAAAAGATGCCATTTTGGCCTCCATTCATGCGCGGATTTCAACATTTCCGGCGATTGGCAGATTTTTGACCAAGATAGATCCAAATACCACGAAAAAGTGACCTCGTTGGAAGCCCAATAGGATGTAATTTAACGATCGAAAAGTAAAATTCTTACAGTATCACATGGGCAAAAAGAAGAGAAAAAGATGCCATTTTGGCCTCCATTCATGCGCATTTTCCAACATTTCGGGCGATTGGCAGATTTTTGACCAAGATAGATCCAAGATCGCCACGAAAAGTGACCTCGTTGGAAGCCCAACAGATGTAATTCAACGTATCAAAAAATAAAATTTTTACGTGTATCACGCGGGCAAATTGAAGAGACAAAAGATGCCATTTTGGCCTCCGCTCGTGCAGATTTCACAACATTTCGAGCGATTGGCAGATTTTTGACCAAGATAGATCCAAATACCATGAAAAGTGACCTCGTTGGAAGCCCAACAGATGTAATTCAACGATCAAAATGTAAAATTCTTACAGGTATCACGTGGGCAAATTAAGAGACAAAAGATGCCATTTTGGCCTCCGCTCGAAAGCAGATTTCACCAACATTTCCGAGATTGGCGGATTTTTGACCAAGATAGATCCAAATCGCCATGAAAAGTGACCTCGTGGAAGCCCAACATGACCTAATTTAGAGGATCGAAAAGTATAATTCTTACGCTTATCACGTGGGGGCAGCTAAGGAGCCCAAAGATGCCATTTTGGCCTCCATTCAGGGAAATTTCGCCAACATTCCTAGCGGTGACATTTTTTGAGTTCAGAACTCCAATCGTAGTGATAAGTGACTCGCGGAAGCCCAGTAGAAAGCTATTTTTGAAATCCATAAGTCCATGTCTTATAGGCATCGCGGGCTCGCAAAATTGACGGTTTTCAAAAGACGCCATTTTGGCCTCCGTTCGCGGCGAGATTTCATCAACATTTATGGAGATTGCTAGATTTTTGACCAAGATAGATCCAATCGCCATGAAAAGTGACCTCGTTGGAAGCCCAACAGATGTAATTTAACGTTATCAAAAAGTAAAATTTCTTACAGTAACACGGGCAAATGAAGAGACAAAAGATGCCATTTTGGCCTCCTGCTCGCAGATTTCTCGGAGATTGGCGGATTTTTGACCAAGATAGATCCAAATCCGCCACGAAAAGTGACCTGTTGGAAGCCCAATAGGATGTAATTTAACGATCGAAAAGTAAAATTCTTACAGGTATCACATGGGCAAATAAGAGACAAAAGATGCCATTTTGGCCTCCATTCATGCAGATTTCTCACCAACATTTCTCGAGATTGGCAGATTTTTGACCAAGATAGATCCAAATCGCCACGAAAAGTGACCTCGTTGGAAGCCCAATAGGATGTAATTTAACGTGATCGAAAAAGTAAAATTCTACAGGTATCACATGGGCAAAAATGAAGAGACAAAAGATGCCATTTTGGCCTCCATTCATGCAGATTGGCCAACATTTATGGAGATTGGCGGATTTTTGACCAAGATAGATCCAAATTTCACCATTTAAAAGTGACCTCGTTGGAAGCCCAATAGATATAATTTAACGTTATCAAAAAGTAAAATTTTTACAGTATCACATGGGCAAATTGAAGAGACAAAAGATGCCATTTTGGCCTCCATTCATGCAGATTTCGATTCAACATTTCGGCGATTGGCAGATTTTTGACCAAGATAGATCCAAATACCACCAAAAGTGACCTCGTTGGAAGCCCAACAGATGTAATTCAACGTATCAAAAAGTAAAATTTTTACGTGTATCACGCGGGCAAATAAGAGACAAAAGATGCCATTTTGGCCTCCATTCATGCAGATTTCAAACATTTCCGGCGACATTTTTTGACCAAGATAGATCCAATCGCCATGAAAAGTGACCTGCTGGAAGCCCAACAGATGTAATTCAACGATCAAAAAGTAAAATTCTTACAGTGTATCACGGGGCAAAAATTGAGAGACAAAAGATGCCATTTTGGCCTCCGCTCGAAAGCAGATTTTTGGCCAACATTTTTGAGATTGGCGGATTTTTGACCAAGATAGATCCAAATACCATGAAAAGTGACCTCGTTGGAAGCCCAACATGACCTAATTTAACGGATCGAAAAGTAAAATTCTTACGCTTATCACGTGGGGCAGCTATGAGCCCAAAGATGCCATTTTGGCCTCCATTCAGTGGAAATTTCCACGATTCCTAGCGATGACATTTTTTTGAGTTCCGTGAACTCCAATCGTAAAAGTGACCTGTTGGAAGCCCAACAGAAAGTAATTTAAAATCGAAAAGTCCAATTCTGATAGGCATCACATGGGCAAAATTGACGGAGACAAAAGATGCCATTTTGGCCTCCGCTCATGCAGATTTCGTCAACATTTATGGAGATTGGCGGATTTTTGACCAAGATAGATCCAATCCGCCATGAAAAGTGACCTCGTTGGAAGCCCAACAGATGTAATTTAACGCTATCAAAAAAGTAAAATTTTACAGTATCACGCGGCAGCTGAAGAGACAAAAGATGCCATTTTGGCCTCCATTCGGGCAAATTTCTCACAACATTTATAGCGATTTTTTTGACCAAGATAGATCCAATCTAATCACAAAAAGTGACCTCGTTGGAAGCCCAAAGGATGTAATTTAACGTTATCCAAAAAGTAAAATTTTTACGCGTATCACATGGGCAAACCGAAGAGAAAAAAGATGCCATTTTGGCCTCCATTCATGCAGATTTCATTGCAACATTTATGGAGATTGGCGGATTTTTGACCAAGATAGATCCAGTCCGCCACGAAAAAGTGACCTGTTGGAAGCCCAATAGATGTAATTTAACGTTATCGAAAAAGTAAAATTCTTACAGTGTATCACATGGGGCAGCTGAAGAGACAAAAGATGCCATTTTGGCCTCCATTCATGCAGATTTCAACATTTCCTAGCGATTGGCGATTTTTGACCAAGATAGATCCAAATACCACGAAAAGTGACCTGTTGGAAGCCCAATAGATGTAATTTAACGTATCAAAAAGTAAAATTTTTACGTGTATCACATGGGCAAAATTGAAGAGACAAAAGATGCCATTTTGGCCTCCATTCATGCAGATTTCACAACATTTCGGGCGATTGGCAGATTTTTGACCAAGATAGATCCAAATACCCACGAAAAGTGACCTATTGGAAGCCCAACAGATGTAATTCAACGTATCAAAAAGTAAAATTTTACAGGTATCACGTGGGCAAATTGAAGAGACAAAAGATGCCATTTTGGCCTCCGCTCGCGCAGATTTCTCAACATTTCCGCGCGATTGGCATTTTTTGACCAAGATAGATCCAAATCGCCATGAAAAGTGACCTCGTTGGAAGCCCAACAGATGTAATTCAACGCATCAAAATGTAAAATTCTTATAGGTATCACGTGGGCAAGCTAGAGACAAAAGATGCCATTTTGGCCTCCGCTCGAAAATTGCAGATTTTCAAAACATTTCGAGATTGGCGGATTTTTTGACCAAGATAGATCCAAATCGCCATGAAAAGTGACCTCGTTGGAAGCCCAACATGACCTAATTTAGAGGATCGAAAAGTATAATTTTACAGCTTATCACGTGGGGCAGCTAAGGAGCCCAAAGATGCCATTTTGGCCTCCATTCAGTTTCTGAAATTTCCACGATTCCTAGCGGTGACATTTTTTGAGTTCCGAACTCCAATCGTAGTGATACCGACCCGCGAAGCTAGTAGAAAGCTATTTTTGAAATCCATAAGTCCATGTCTCGATAGGCACGCGGCGGCTCGCAAAATTGACGGTTTTCAAAAGACGCCATTCGCCTCCGCTCGCGCGCATTTCACAACATTTATGGAGATTGGCAGATTTTTGACCAAGATAGATCCAAATATTAAAAGTGACCTCGTTGGAAGCCCAACAGATGTAATTTAACGTTATCGAAAAGTAAAATTCTTACTGTGTATCACGTGGGCAATGAAGAGACAAAAGATGCCATTTTGGCCTCCATTCATGCTCGCAACATTTCTCGGGCGATTGGCAGATTTTTGACCAAGATAGATCCAAATACCACGAAAAGTGACCTCGTTGGAAGCCCAATAGGATGTAATTTAACGTATCGAAAAGTAAAATTTTACGTATCACATGGGCAAAACAAGAGACAAAAGATGCCATTTTGGCCTCCATTCATGCAGATTTCACCAACATTTCCGGCGATTGGCGATTTTTGACCAAGATAGATCCAAATCCACGAAAAGTGACCCGTTGGAAGCCCAACAGATGTAATTCAACGTATCAAAAAGTAAAATTTTACATGTATCACGGGGCAAATTGAAGAGACAAAAGATGCCATTTTGGCCTCCGCTCGCGCCCAACAGATTTCAATGCCAACATTTCACGCGATTGGCAGATTTTTTGACCAAGATAGATCCAAATACCATGAAAAGTGACCTCGTTGGAAGCCCAACAGATGTAATTCAACGCATCAAAATGTAAAATTCTTACAGGTATCACGTGGGCAGCTAAGAGACAAAAGATGCCATTTTGGCCTCCGCTCGAAAGCAGATTTCTTTCAACATTTCGAGATTGGCGGATTTTTGACCAAGATAGATCCAGTCGCCATGAAAAGTGACCTCGTTGGAAGCCCAACATGACCTAATTTAGAGGATCGAAAAGTATAATTCTTACAGCTATCACGTGGGGCAGCTAAGGAGCCCAAAGATGCCATTTTGGCCTCCATTCAGTGGAAATTTCGCCACGATTCCTAGCGGTGACATTTTTTGAGTTCCGTAACTCCAATCGTAGTGATACCGACTCGGCGGCTAGTAGAAAGCTATTTTTGAAATCCATAAGTCCATGTCCGATAGGCATCGCGAAGGCTCGCAAAATTGACGGTTTTCAAAAGACGCCATTCGCCTCCGCTCGATCCAGCGCAGATTGGAAGCCCAACATTTATGGAGATTGGCAGATTTTTGACCAAGATAGATCCAAGATAGATCCACAAAAAGTGACCTGTTGAAGCCCAACAGATGTAATTTAACGTTATCAAAAAGTAAAATTCTTACAGTATCACATGGGCAAAATGAAGAGACAAAAGATGCCATTTTGGCCTCCATCGGGCAGATTTCCAACATTTTTGGATTGGCGATTTTTGACCAAGATAGATCCAAATGCCACGAAAAGTGACCTGTTGGAAGCCCAATAGGATGTAATTTAACGTATCGAAAAGTAAAATTCTTACAGGTATCACATGGGCAAATTGAAGAGACAAAAGATGCCATTTTGGCCTCCATTCATGCAGATTGGCCAACATTTCCGCGATTGGCAGATTTTTGACCAAGATAGATCCAAATACCACGAAAGTGACCCGCTGGAAGCCCAACAGATGTAATTCAACGTATCAAAAAGTAAAATTTTACAGTATCACGTGGGCGCTGAAGAGACAAAAGATGCCATTTTGGCCTCCGCTCATGCAGATTTCAACATTTCGCGATTGGCAGATTTTTGACCAAGATAGATCCAAATAACCATGAAAAGTGACCGTTGGAAGCCCAACAGATGTAATTCAACGCATCAAAATGTAAAATTTTACAGTATCACGTGGGCAAAAAGAGACAAAAAGATGCCATTTTGGCCTCCGCTCGAGCAGCATTTCTTCCAACATTTCTCGAGATTGGCGGATTTTTGACCAAGATAGATCCAGTCGCCATGAAAAGTGACCCGTTGGAAGCCCAACATGACCTAATTTAGAGGATCGAAAAGTATAATTCTTACAGCTATCACGTGGGGCAGCTAAGGAGCCCAAAGATGCCATTTTGGCCTCCATTCAGGGAAATTTCCACGATTCCTAGCGGTGACATTTTTTGAGTTCCGTAACTCCAATCGTAGTGATACTCGACTGCGGCGGCTAGTAGAAAGCTATTTTTGAAATCCATAAGTCCATGTCTGATAGGCATCGCGAAGGCTTGCAAAATTGACGGTTTTCAAAAGAGGCCATTCTCGCCTCCGCTCGCGCGCGCATTTCGCCAACATTTATGGAGATTGGCAGATTTTTGACCAAGATAGATCCAAATAGCCACAAAAGTGACCTGTTGAAGCCCAACAGATGTAATTTAACGTTATCGAAAAGTAAAATTCTTACAGTATCACGTGGGCAAATGAAGAGACAAAAGATGCCATTTTGGCCTCTCGTCGCAGATTTTTGACCAAGATTCCAAATCGCATTGGCGATTTTTGACCAAGATAGATCCAAAAGTAAAATTCTTACGCCATGAAAAGTGACCTGCCATTGGAAGCCCAATAGGATGTAATTTAACGTATCGAAAAGTAAAATTCTTACAACGTATATCACATGGGCAAATGAAGAGACAAAAGATGCCATTTTGGCCTCCATTCATGCAGATTTCTCCAACATTTCGGGCGATTGGCAGATTTTTGACCAAGATAGATCCAAATACCACGAAAGTGACCTCGTTGGAAGCCCAACAGATGTAATTCAACGTATCAAAAAGTAAAATTTTACAGTATCACGGGGCAGTTGAAGAGACAAAAGATGCCATTTTGGCCTCCGCTCGCATTTTGGCCAACATTTCTCGGCGATTGGCAGATTTTTGACCAAGATAGATCCAAATACCATGAAAAAGTGACCTCGTTGGAAGCCCAACAGATGTAATTCAACGCATCAAAATGTAAAATTCTTACAGTGTATCACGTGGGCAGCCCGAAGAGACAAAAGATGCCATTTTGGCCTCCGCTCGAGCAGATTTCCAACATTTCGAGATTGGCGGATTTTTGACCAAGATAGATCCAGTCGCCATGAAAAGTGACCTGTTGGAAGCCCAACATGACCTAATTTAGAGGATCAAAAAGTATAATTCTTACAGCTATCACGTAAAGCTAAGGAGCCCAAAGATGCCATTTTGGCCTCCATTCAGTGGAAATTTCTCCACGATTCCTAGCGGTGACATTTTTGAGTTCCGTAACTCCAATCGTAGTGATACTGACTGCGCGAAGCTAGTAGAAAGCTATTTTTGAAATCCATAAGTCCATGTCTCGATAGGCATCGCGAAGGCTCGCAAAATTGACGGTTTTCAAAAGACGCCATTCGCCTCCGCTCGCGCATTTCAAATCAACATTTATGGAGATTGGCAGATTTTTGACCAAGATAGATCCCAATATTTATTAAAAGTGACCTGTTGGAAGCCCAACAGATGTAATTTAACGTTATCGAAAAGTAAAATTCTTACAGTATCACGTGGGCAAATTAAGAGACAAAAGATGCCATTTTGGCCTCTCGTCTCGGGCAACATTTCGGGCGATTGGCAGATTTTTGACCAAGATAGATCCAAATGCCGCCACGAAAAAGTGACCTCGCCCAATGGAAGCCCAATAGGATGTAATTTAACGTATCAAAAGTAAAATTGCCATTTTGGCCTCCATTCATGCAGGTATCACATGGGCAACCAAGATAAGAGACAAAAGATGCCATTTTGGCCTCCATTCATGCAAAAGATGCCATTTTGGCCTCCATTCAACATTTCCAACATTTGGCGATTTTTTTTGACCAAGATAGATCCAAATACCCACGAAAAGTGACCTGTTGGAAGCCCAACAGATGTAATTCAACGTATCAAAAAGTAAAATTTTACAGTATCACGTGGGCAAAATGAAGAGACAAAAGATGCCATTTTGGCCTCCGCTCGAGGCAGCAGATTTCAAACACATTTCGAGATTGGCGGATTTTTGACCAAGATAGATCCAGTCGCCATGAAAAGTGACCTGTTGGAAGCCCAACATGATGTAATTTAACGGATCAAAAAGTAAAATTCTTACAGTTATCACGTGGGCAATTAAGAGACCAAAGATGCCATTTTGGCCTCCATTCGAAAGAAATTTCTCGCCAACATTTCCTATTGGCGGATTTTTGACCAAGATAGATCCAATCGAAAAGTGACCCGTTGGAAGCCCAACATGACCTAAGTAGAAAGAGAAATCCATAAGTCCATTTTGGCCTTAGGCATATCAAGGCTCGCAAAATTGATGGTTTTCAAAAGACGCCATTTTGGCCTCCATTCGAGGATCGAAAAGTATCACAACATTTATGGAGATTGACATTTTTTGACCAAGATAGATCCAATCGGATTGATAAAGTGACTTTTTTGAGTTCGTTGAAGCCCAACAGATGTAATTTAACGCTATCCAAAAGTAAAAATTCTACAGGCATCGCGGCGGCTTGCAAAATTGAAGAGACAAAAAGATGCCATTTTGGCCTCTCGCTCGCGCAGATTTCTCGCAACATTTATGGAGATTTGACCAAGATAGATCCGCCATGAAAAGTGACCCGTTGGAAGCCCAACAGATGTAATTTAACGTTATCAAAAAGTAAAATTTTACAGTATCACATGGGCAAATGAAGAGACAAAAGATGCCATTTTGGCCTCCATTCATGCAGATTTCTAACATTTCGTGATTGGCAGATTTTTGACCAAGATAGATCCAAATCCACGAAAAGTGACCTCGTTGGAAGCCCAATAGATGTAATTTAACGTATCAAAAAGTAAAATTCTTACAGTATATCACATGGGCAAAATGAAGAGACAAAAGATGCCATTTTGGCCTCCATTCATGCAGATTTCACAACATTTCTCGGGCGATTGGCAGATTTTTGACCAAGATAGATCCAAATACCACGAAAAGTGACCTCGTTGGAAGCCCAACAGATGTAATTCAACGTATCAAAAAGTAAAATTTTACGTATCACGCGGGCAAATTGAAGAGACAAAAGATGCCATTTTGGCCTCCGCTCGTGCAGATTGGCCAACATTTCCGGGCGATTGGCAGATTTTTGACCAAGATAGATCCAAATACCATGAAAAGTGACCTCGTTGGAAGCCCAACAGATGTAATTCAACGCATCAAAATGTAAAATTCTTACAGTATCACGTGGGCAAAATTAAGAGACAAAAGATGCCATTTTGGCCTCCGCTCGAAAGCATTTCTGCAACATTTCGAGATTGGCGGATTTTTGACCAAGATAGATCCAGTCCGCCATGAAAAGTGACCTCGTTGGAAGCCCAACATGACCTAATTTAGAGGATCGAAAAGTATAATTTTACAGCTATCACGTGGGGCAGCCTAAGGAGCCCAAAGATGCCATTTTGGCCTCCATTCAGTGGAAATTTCGCCACGATTCCTAGCGGTGACATTTTTGAGTTCCGTGAACTCCAATCGTAGTGATACCGACTCTGCGGAAAGGTTAGTAGAAAGCTATTTTTGAAATCCATAAGTCCATGTCCGATAGGCATCGCTGGCTGCTTGCAAAATTGATTGGGTTTTCAAAAGACGCCATTCTTGTTGCCTCCGCTCGCGCAAAGATTCCAAACATTTATGGAGATTGGTAGATTTTTGACCAAGATAGATCCAGCCGCCATTAAAAGTGACCTGTTGGAAGCCCAACAGATGTAATTTAACGTTATCGAAAAGTAAAATTCTTACAGTATCACGTGGGCAAAATGAAGAGACAAAAGATGCCATTTTGGCCTCCATTCATGCGGCAGTATTTCCGGGCGATTGGCAGATTTTTGACCAAGATAGATCCAAATAACACTGAAAAGTGACCTCGTTGGAAGCCCAATAGGATGTAATTTAACGTATCAAAAAGTAAAATTTTACAGTATCACATGGGCAAAATGAAGAGACAAAAGATGCCATTTTGGCCTCCATTCATGCAGATTGGCAACATTTCGGGCGATTGGCAGATTTTTGACCAAGATAGATCCAGTCACCACGAAAGTGACCTCGTTGGAAGCCCAACAGATGTAATTCAACGTATCAAAAAGTAAAATTTTACAGTATCACGTGGGCGCTGAAGAGACAAAAAGATGCCATTTTGGCCTCCGCTCATGCAGATTGCCAACATTTCTCGCGATTGGCGATTTTTGACCAAGATAGATCCAAATTCAATGTAAAGTATGAAAAGTGACCTCGTTGGAAGCCCAACAGATGTAATTCAACGCATCAAAATGTAAAATTCTTACAGTATCACGTGGGCAAATGAAGAGACAAAAGATGCCATTTTGGCCTCCGCTCGAAAGCATTTCGGCAACATTTCGAGATTGGCGGATTTTTGACCAAGATAGATCCAGTCGCCATGAAAAGTGACCCGTTGGAAGCCCAACATGACCTAATTTAGAGGATCAAAAAGTAAAATTTTACAGCTATCACGTGGGCAGCCTATGAGCCCAAAGATGCCATTTTGGCCTCCATTCGAAAGGAAATTTCGCCAACATTCCTAGCGGTGACATTTTTGAGTTCCGAACTCCAATCGTAGTGATACCGACTGCGCGGTAAGTAGAAAGCTATTTTTGAAATCCATAAGTCCATGTCCGATAGGCATCGCGAAGGCTCAGCCTTTTGACGAGCCAAAAGAGGCCATTCTGGCCTCCATTCGTGATTGGCCAACATTTATGGAGATTGGCAGATTTTTGACCAAGATAGATCCAATCCATTAAAAGTGACCTCGCTGGAAGCCCAACAGATGTAATTTAACGTTATCCAAAAGTAAAATTCTTACAGGTATCACGTAAGGCAAAATTGAAGAGACAAAAGATGCCATTTTGGCCTCTCGTTCGGCAGATTTCGCCAACATTTATGGAGATTGGCAGATTTTGACCAAGATAGATCCAAACCTCGTTGGAAGCCCAATAGATGTAATTTAACGTTATCGAAAAGTAAAATTTTACAGTATCACATGGGCAAATAAGAGACAAAAGATGCCATTTTGGCCTCCATTCATGCAGATTGGCCAACATTTCTCGGCGATTGGCAGATTTTTGACCAAGATAGATCCAAATGAAGCACGAAAAAGTGACCTGTTGGAAGCCCAATAGGATGTAATTTAACGATCAAAAAGTAAAATTTTTTACAGTATCACATGGGCAAATGAAGAGACAAAAGATGCCATTTTGGCCTCCATTCATGCAGATTTCACAACATTTCTCGCGACATTGGCGATTTTTGACCAAGATAGATCCAAATACCACGAAAGTGACCTCGTTGGAAGCCCAACAGATGTAATTCAACGTATCAAAAATTAAAATTTTACGTATCACGTGGGCGCTTGAAGAGACAAAAGATGCCATTTTGGCCTCCGCTCGCGCAGATTTCTCACCAACATTTCGCGATTGGCAGATTTTTGACCAAGATAGATCCAAAAGATCGCCATGAAAAAGTGACCCGTTGGAAGCCCAACAGATGTAATTCAACGCATCAAAATGTAAAATTTTTACGTGTATCACGTGGGCAAATGAAGAGACAAAAGATGCCATTTTGGCCTCCGCTCGAAAGCGCAGATTGCCAACATTTCGAGATTGGCGGATTTTTGACCAAGATAGATCCAGTCGCCATGAAAAGTGACCCGTTGGAAGCCCAACATGACCTAATTTAGAGGATCAAAAGTATAATTCTTACAGCTATCACGTGGGGCAGCTAAGGAGCCCAAAGATGCCATTTTGGCCTCCATTCAGTGGAAATTTCGTCACGATTCCTAGCGGTGACATTTTTTGAGTTCCGAGAATCCAATCGTAGTGATAAGTGACCCGTTGGAAGCCCAGTAGAAAGCTATTTTTGAAATCCATAAGTCCATGTCCGATAGGCATCGCGAAGGCTTGCAAAATTGACGGTTTTCAAAAGACGCCATTCTGGCCTCCGCTCGCGCATTTCTCAACATTTATGGAGATTGGCAGATTTTTGACCAAGATAGATCCAATCGCCGCCATAAAAGTGACCCGTTGGAAGCCCAACAGATGTAATTTAACGTTATCGAAAAGTAAAATTCTTACAGTATCACGGGGCAAAATTGAAGAGACAAAAGATGCCATTTTGGCCTCTCGTTTCGCAACATTTATGGAGATTGGCAGATTTTTGACCAAGATAGATCCAAATCGCCATGAAAAAGTGACCTCGTTGGAAGCCCAATAGGATGTAATTTAACGATCGAAAAAGTAAAATTCTTACAGTATCACATGGGCAAAATAAGAGACAAAAGATGCCATTTTGGCCTCCATTCATTCATGCATTTCTATCAACATTTCGTGATTGGCGTATTTTTGACCAAGATAGATCCAAATAGCCACGAAAAGTGACCTGTTGGAAGCCCAATAGATGTAATTTAACGTATCAAAAAGTAAAATTTTACGTGTATCACATGGGCAAATGAAGAGACAAAAGATGCCATTTTGGCCTCCATTCATGCAGATTTTCAAACATTTCGGGCGATTGGCAGATTTTTGACCAAGATAGATCCAAATACCACGAAAAGTGACCTGTTGGAAGCCCAACAGATGTAATTCAACGTATCAAAATTAAAATTTTACAGTATCACGGGGCGCTTGAAGAGACAAAAGATGCCATTTTGGCCTCCGCTCGCGTGCGCATTTCTCCAACATTTCGCGATTGGCGGATTTTTGACCAAGATAGATCCAGTCGCCATGAAAAGTGACCCGTTGGAAGCCCAACAGATGTAATTCAACGCATCAAAATGTAAAATTATTACAGTATCACGTGGGCAAAATAAGAGACAAAAGATGCCATTTTGGCCTCCGCTCGAGCGCATTTCCAACATTTCGAGATTGGCGGATTTTTGACCAAGATAGATCCAATCGCCATGAAAAGTGACCCGTTGGAAGCCCAACATGACCTAATTTAGAGGATCGAAAAGTATAATTTTACAGGCATCACGTGGGGCGCCTAAGGAGCCCAAAGATGCCATTTTGGCCTCCATTCGGCAGAAATTGGCCACGATTCCTAGCGGTGACATTTTTTTTGAGTTCCGAACTCCAATCGTAGTGATACCGACTCCGCGGCGGCCCAGTAGAAAGCTATTTTTGAAATCCATAAGTCCATGTCCGATAGGCACGCGGGGCTCGCAAAATTGACGGTTTTCAAAAGACGCCATTCGCCTCCGCTCGCGCATTTCTCACAACATTTATGGAGATTGGTAGATTTTTGACCAAGATAGATCCAAATGCCATAAAAGTGACCTCGTTGGAAGCCCAACAGATGTAATTTAACGTTATCGAAAAGTAAAATTTTACAAGAGACAAAAGATGCCATTTTGGCCTCTATTCGGGCAAATAAGAGACAAAAGATGCCATTTTGGCCCAATAGGATGTAATTTAACGTGATCGAAAAGTAAAATTCTTACAGTATCACATGGGCATTGGCGACAAAAGATTTTTTGACCAAGATAGATCCAACATTTCTCGGTGATTGCCAAGATAGATCCACCTAAAAGTGACCTCGTTGGAAGCCCAATAGGATGTAATTTAACGTATCAAAAAGTAAAATTCTTACAGTATCACATGGGCAAATAAGAGACAAAAGATGCCATTTTGGCCTCCATTCATGCAGATTGCCAACATTTCCGCGATTGGCAGATTTTTGACCAAGATAGATCCAAATACCACGAAAAAGTGACCTCGTTGGAAGCCCAACAGATGTAATTCAACGTATCAAAAAGTAAAATTTTTACAGTATCACGTGGGCAGTTGAAGAGACAAAAGATGCCATTTTGGCCTCCGCTCATGCAGATTTCCAACATTTCCGCGATTGGCAGATTTTTGACCAAGATAGATCCAAATACCATGAAAAGTGACCTCGTTGGAAGCCCAACAGATGTAATTCAACGATCAAAATGTAAAATTTTACAGGTATCACGTGGGCAAATGAAGAGACAAAAGATGCCATTTTGGCCTCCGCTCGAGCAGATTTCTGCCAACATTTCCTCGAGATTGGCGGATTTTTGACCAAGATAGATCCAAATAGCCATGAAAAGTGACCCGTTGGAAGCCCAACATGACCTAATTTAGAGGATCGAAAAGTATAATTTTACGCTTATCACGTGGGGCAGCCTAAGGAGCCCAAAGATGCCATTTTGGCCTCCATTCAGGAAATTTCCACGATTCCTAGCGGTGACATTTTTTGAGTTCCGAACTCCAATCGTAGTGATACCGACTCGTATGGAAGCCCAAGAAAGCTATTTTTGAAATCCATAAGTCCATGTCCGATAGGCATCGCGAAGGCTCGCAAAATTGACGGTTTTCAAAAGACGCCATTCGCCTCCGCTCAGGCGTGATTTTCGCCAACATTTATGGAGATTGGCAGATTTTTGACCAAGATAGATCCAATCGCCATTAAAAGTGACCTGTTGGAAGCCCAACAGATGTAATTTAACGTTATCGAAAAGTAAAATTCTTACAGTATCACGCTTGCAAAATTGAAGAGACAAAAGATGCCATTTTGGCCTCTCGTTTCGCAGATTTATGGAGATTGGCGTATTTTTGACCAAGATAGATCCAAAAAGACGCCATGAAAAGTGACCTCGTTGGAAGCCCAATAGGATGTAATTTAACGTATCGAAAAGTAAAATTTTTACAGTGTATCACATGGGCAAAATAAGAGACAAAAGATGCCATTTTGGCCTCCATTCATGCAGATTTCGCCAACATTTCGGTGATTGGCGATTTTTGACCAAGATAGATCCAACCGCCACGAAAAGTGACCTCGTTGGAAGCCCAATAGATGTAATTTAACGTATCAAAAGTAAAATTTTACAGTATCACATGGGCAAAAAGAGACAAAAGATGCCATTTTGGCCTCCATTCATGCAGATTTCTCAAACATTTCTGCGCGATTGGCAGATTTTTGACCAAGATAGATCCAAATACCACGAAAGTGACCTCGTTGGAAGCCCAACAGATGTAATTCAACGTATCAAAAATTAAAATTTTACAGGTATCACGTGGGCAAATGAAGAGACAAAAGATGCCATTTTGGCCTCCGCTCGCGCGTATTTCACAACATTTCTCGAGATTGGCAGATTTTTGACCAAGATAGATCCAAATACCATGAAAAGTGACCTCGTTGGAAGCCCAACAGATGTAATTCAACGCATCAAAATGTAAAATTCTTACGTGTATCACGGGGCAAATAAGAGACAAAAGATGCCATTTTGGCCTCCGCTCGAAAGATTTCTCCAACATTTCGAGATTGGCGGATTTTTGACCAAGATAGATCCAAATCGCCATGAAAAGTGACCCGCTGGAAGCCCAACATGACCTAATTTAGAGGATCGAAAAGTATAATTCTTACAGCTTATCACGTGGGGCGCTTAAGGAGCCCAAAGATGCCATTTTGGCCTCCATTCAGGAAATTTCCACGACGATTCCTAGCGGTGACATTTTTTGAGTTCCGAACTCCAATCGTAGTGATACCGACTGCGTATGGCTAGTAGAAAGCTATTTTTGAAATCCATAAGTCCATGTTCCGATAGGCATCGCGGGCGGCTCGCAAAATTGACGGTTTTTCAAAAGACGCCATTCGCCTCCGCTCGCGTTTGCCAACATTTATGGAGATTGGTAGATTTTTGACCAAGATAGATCCAAATATAAAAGTGACCTCGTTGGAAGCCCAACAGATGTAATTTAACGTTATCGAAAAAGTAAAAATTTTACTGTGTATCACGGGGCAATTAAGAGACAAAAGATGCCATTTTGGCCTCTATTCATGCAGATTTCTGGGCGATTGGCGTATTTTTGACCAAGATAGATCCAAATGCCATGAAAAAGTGACCTGTTGAAGCCCAATAGGATGTAATTTAACGTATCAAAAAGTAAAATTTTACAGGTATCACATGGGCAAAATGAAGAGACAAAAGATGCCATTTTGGCCTCCATTCATGCAGATTTCCAACATTTCTCGCGATTGGCGATTTTTGACCAAGATAGATCCAAATAGCCATTTAAAAGTGACCTCGTTGGAAGCCCAACAGATGTAATTCAACGATCAAAAAGTAAAATTTTACATGTATCACGCGGGCAAATTGAAGAGACAAAAGATGCCATTTTGGCCTCCGCTCGGTGCAGATTTCACAACATTTCTCAAGATGGCAGATTTTGACCAAGATAGATCCAGCCGCCATGAAAAGTGACCTCGCTGAAGCCCAACAGATGTAATTCAACGATCAAAATGTAAAATTCTTACAGTATCACGCGGCAAATGAAGAGACAAAAGATGCCATTTTGGCCTCCGCTCGAAAGCAGATTTCGCCAACATTTCGAGATTGGCGGATTTTTGACCAAGATAGATCCACGCCATGAAAAGTGACCTAGCCCAACATGACCTAATTTAGAGGATCAAAAGTATAATTCTTACAGCTATCACGCGGGGCAGCTAAGGAGCCCAAAGATGCCATTTTGGCCTCCATTCGTGGAAATTTCTGCCAATGCATTCCTACGGTGACATTTTTTGAGTTCCGAACTCCAATCGTAGTGATATCGACCTCGCGCCGGGCTAGTAGAAAGCTATTTTTGAAATCCATAAGTCCATGTCCGATAGGCATCGCCAAGGCTCGAAAATTGACGGTTTTCAAAAGA
>JADLZK010006295.1:0-76173 GCA_015847255.1 Hyparrhenia diplandra | reverse complement strand
CGGCGAGCAAACGGCATGATATTAGAAGCATTGCGAAGCGACTCTTCCGGCGGATGGGAAATACCCTGGTCGATGGCTTAAAGAGTTACCTGCCGCATGCTGGGGACTCGAACTCAACTAACCCGCATGTGGTGTTTCCCCATACTTCATGGTGTTTGGATCAAAGCCTCCTCGCCGACATCGCCTTCCGCCTCCTCGTGTCGAGAATTATAATGAAGAAACTTCGGACGCTACTCGAGAAGATGAGCTTGTCGCTACTCGAGGAGACCCACCCACCAGTCTTTGCACGCTGAACGCTAAAAATACCTTGAGGGCGTTCAAGATATAACGCAGAATGATATGCGTGGAAGAGCCTTTGCGGTTGGCGACCTCGGTCCTTCGAAGGAAGCGAGTAAGAGCGCATACATGGCGGGGATCTCATTAGGGAAGGCCCTTTCAAAGTTAAAGAGGTTACCGGGCGAGAGCATACCGCTTGATGACCATGGAAGATGTCGGCGTCCCCCAACTCCGGAACATTGAGCACTGCGACGATTTTTCCCCGTGAATCTCGGGGACTCGTAAGCCGCCTTGTATCGTTTCTTACTTTTCTGCATGCCGCATATTAATAAAGTTTATTGGAGTATGTTGACATGGTTATATTTTCCTTCGGCCAGACGTAATAATTTATCTCCATGCTCGACTACACTCTCAAGTCCTCTGGACCCCTAGAGCCGCTCTCTGCTTTTCTGGTCAGCTTTTACAGAGTATGTGTGGCCGTGTACTCCCGCATAGGCGACGACCGTAGATGACTCCTTACCGTAGTCGAACAGCCCAATAGCTTGCATCGAGCATCGCGTCTCCTTGCTGCGGCTATACCTGGGCGGTAAGGCTAGGGACCGAGCGCTCACCATAAGTGACCCCCCTTCTCGTCTTTGGCCTACAATTTCATCGCCTACCATGTCGTATGCATGCTAAAACGATTTGAGATAAAAACAAAGTATTAGCTAATTACGCCACCCACATCCGGTGGCTCGGCTAAAATCTCAAGTGTTTTACCGCTTTTTCACTAACCGTTTCTTTACTTTCGCCAAAAGAAGCAAAAGTATCATGCCTAGAACAACTTCACCCAGGACTTTTACCTTTCAACGCTCCCGCAGAGTGGATTCATCTCATCGGCAAGTGTGTCGCCCGCCTGCGTCGCCGCCCTCATGGTTTGGCGCGCACCCTCCTCCGCTGCCCCAGTCGCGTGAATCAGGCGGACGCTGGCCGAAATCGCACATCGGGATGATGGGAGCGCCGCCACCGCTGCAACGCGGTCGGGCCGTGTCGCGAGTGGCCCCGGCGGGTGAACCCATGAAGTTTTGCCCAGCCTCCGCGACTGCTCCATGTTCGGGCGCTTGGCCGGCTACATTCCTCCGGTTGGCCCGCCAACCGCTGTAGCCATGGATGGCGCCGAGGATCTGGCCCGATAATCTTACTTGAGACTTTGTGTATTCCTCATAAAGCA
The DNA here is from genome assembly GCA_015847255.1 of Hyparrhenia diplandra. Taxonomy (NCBI): domain Eukaryota; kingdom Viridiplantae; phylum Streptophyta; class Magnoliopsida; order Poales; family Poaceae; genus Hyparrhenia; species Hyparrhenia diplandra. The sequence goes on along the minus strand of JADLZK010006295.1, from coordinate 74,687 downwards.
TATTCAGCCTCGGACGCAGATCCGATAATCGAGGTCGCACGCCGGCCCCGCCAAATATATCACGGTAAGATTAGCACCAATCGCTCAAATACTTTTTGAGGAGTAATTATTCTACGGCATAAGTGTATACCCGTCCGCGATGGCGGTGGTATTCGGAGCTCCTTCGCGCACCTCGGCCCGGTACGGTTACTGAAGCATCACGACGCCGCTGCGGGTTTTCAATGGGCGCTTCATGCTGCGCAGGTATCCGCGAAGCCCGGCATTTTCATTAATTTTAACACTAACCATTCTTGCAAAGATATCTTGGTCGACTTTTCAAGTAATCATTGCACATCACAGGAGTATTTGGGTTTGGGCCTCATAAGTTTTTCGGGCCGCTTCCTAGCGATGAGTTCCACGCGCTCCTCCTCCGAGCGCTGCGGTCGTCGACAAAAGCTGTCGGCGCGTCCCTCTTCCGGGGGCCCTACCCTCCCACGGGCTAACCCGGGCGGCTCAGCGATCCGGACGGGTTCGCTTCAACCTCAAGGACTTCACGCGCTCGGCGGCTGCCACCCTTCCACGTGCAAAGGCACGACGTAGTCGTCGCCGTTGCTCGGGCGGCAGGGCGGTCCCTCTCGACGCGAGCACCGCTCGCTCCTCGGTACAAGGCGGTCGGCGCTCACGGGGAAACTCATCAGCGCTGCACGGCCTCAAAAAGCCATACAGCCTTTGCTCAAGCTCTTTGCACGGATGGCGGATTTCACGTTCCGGATATGCTACACAACAACATGCAATCACAGGATGTCTATGGCGGGGATCACTTATACAAAACAAGGTGGAGTGAGTACTTCGCAGCGCGGCAGCGGCTGGCTCCCTCCCTCTACTTGGCGGGCTATGCCCGGGTGCGGCTCGTCCTCCTCCTCGACGGGCGCGATCTGTTCCACCTGGGCGGCTGGAGCCTCTGGCGGCCATTACCCGGCCCGTCCACCTCCCTCCATCTCTTGATCCTCATCCAAGATTTGGATGTCGTCGAGGGGGATCGAGGGGACGGATGACCACTTGCCTTTCTCGAGGTCTCCGGCACCGGCGCTCGCGCATCTTCGGTCGGCTCCCGGTGCACCCGGTGCCCTGCCATCTCTTGTGGCTCCTCCGGTCTTTGGGCGTCTTGGACCGCCACGTCCCGCCTCGGGGACTCCACGAGGCTGGCGTGGAATGGCGGGGCCGGCTGCGTCTTCTTTGTGGCCCGTCTGCGGACCGGCATCTACCGAGCTTCGGCAGCCGGAGCCCCACGCACCAAGAACATAATTCCGCACATACATACACCGACAATATTAGCGATCCGCGCCCGGCCGGTAAGTGTACTTACACGTGGCAAAGCCACGGACCACGGGCTGACCTCGGGCTTCTAGCGGCCTCCCTCCACTCCGAGTAGGCGCCCGACCGTCCTTTGTAGCTGGCGGTGGCGCCGCTTGGTAGATCAACTCGAACAATGGTGTTCTATCTCCCGCTAGGTTCGCGCGCTCAACAGCGTGGCCTTCGATCGCGACCTGCTTATCCTTACTCGGGGAATTTGGATAACACTCGAAGGATACTTACAAAGCGGTTGACTCAACAAAGGCTTGGAGTTCTTCATCGGCAAGAAAATCATCATCATCTGAGTTGTGTCACGGCCGGGCGGCCGTCTAGCGTCACCCGCCGGACCACCTCCGGTTCTCGGGCTCTCGTAGGATCGCTTCGCCGTGAGCTCCACTCACTCTCCGCGCTACCCCCAGCGGCTCGGTCTTCTTGGCGGGGCATCGAGGGCGGGCGTTCACCGAGCGCGGTCGCGAACGACGGCGACTCACCCGTGACAGTCAAGTGGCCCGGCGTGTCATCCCATGGATCCGGGCCGCAATCATCGACGATAAGGGCGGTTGAAATCTTTAGTGGTACACAATAACATAATTTGGACTACACTCACCAATGGGTGGCGGGTTCCCCACGTAAAGGTGGGCACCGCGGCATGATCGTGCGGTACCCGGCCGTCAGCGAATCTTCGCTACCCGCTCCGGACCCCGGCCGACTCCGAAAACTCTCATGACTGCTGGTGGGATCATTCAAATTCCCGTACCGAACCCTGGTGATCCCTCCCGCTTGAGTGGTCGGGTCCGGCTCCACGAACATGTGAGCAAGGTCGATGTTGTCCACATGCAGGTCATTCATCATCGCGAAGCTCCCCACACGCGCAAGATGCATGTCGTGGCGGGCTCTTCATTCCAGCCTTGCCCGTCTCACCGGGACACGGGTGGGACGGCCGAAATTGGCACATCCGATCATGGCCGGGTAAAACCACCGGGTGTACCAGCGAGGAACATTCGTTGGCCGCGGTGTCGACGGAACCGGCTTGCCCCGTTGTTCCGGAGTTTCACAAACACGCCACCGCCACCCGTGATCCCGAATCCCTTCATCCCAACATAGAAGAAGTACTTCCACAAGCTAAGGTTGGGGAGAATGCCGAGGCAACACTCACAAAGCGTGATGAAGACGGCGATGTCGAGGATGGCGTTCGGGTGGCAGATGGCGTAGCCGGAGGCAGTAGAGCACCAGAGCTCCAGCAGGAACGGGTGCGCCCAAGATCCCGAATTCGCGCCCCGTGGCTCTCGAAGACCACCACTTCATCCGTCTGCGGCATCGGGTACGGCTCGCCTCCGCACCCTCCAACCGGCGATGACCCTCTCCGCGGAACGCGGGCATCCGCCAGCTCCCCTCACCGCCGCCCCGGTGGACGAAGAGCCTGGCCATTCCCTATCCATCGAGGATTATGGGTCCGCCGCCGCGAGCGGCACAGGCTCTCCGTCGCGTCCAGCGGCAGCGCGGCCCTCCGCCCGGGCAAAGAACTCCGCCGCGCGCCCGGCAGCGCGCGCACCACGGCCCCGGCGACCTCCGCGAGCATGGCGGTCCATCCTACCTCAACCGGTTCTACACTACAAGAAAATGAACAAAGATTGGCAACCAAATCGAACAAAATCCATGCCCAAATCGATTGCATCGGGGCTAAATGACGGCGCGATCGACAGATCTACAAGGTACTTTACCTCTTGCACTCGTGGTGGTGGCGTCGGTGAAGAGGCGTAACGCCGGCACGCCCGCAAAACCCAGCCGGTGCCCACTGCAGGGAGGAAGACGAAGGACTCAAGAAGAGGAAGGGGCGACCCCGGCGGATGCGACGAGGGGCGCGGATGCTGATATTTATAGTCCCGACCGCCCCTAGGGTTGATGCATGGGCAACCGTGCGCGCTGCGGCCCGCGCCTCCTCATTTCCCCGGGTTGAGTGAGTGCGGCGGCGGCGTCGGGCCACCATCATTACCCTTTCGAGGAGCGTGCGCGCGTTGTGGCGCGCCACGTGTCCTATCTCCTCTCGATTCTCATGCCGGCCTGTTCCCCTACATGATGCGGGATATTAATTGACCGTATATCTTGCCCTTCATCGAACCGAGCGGCCCTATCTTCTTGACGAAGCTTCCTTGAAGCACGGGCTATCCGTATCTCCGACACGGCCCGGATATTCTTTGGGTTGGCACCGCCCGCGTGCCTCAACTCATGCATGGTCCATGGGCACCATATGTCCCGCGAACATACCGTGCTCGGGACTCCCCGAGCGTGCTCTCCACCTTGGAGTTTGGTTTATGCGCCGGTTAGGTTTCCGATTACTGGGGACTTTTTCTCACATCTTTTCTTATGACCCTAGCAAAGACGTGATTACTCACCTACTCCTAGGCTCGGGGGACTAAGTGGGCACACTTCACCTACGGTGAATCGTGCTCAATTTTTTGGTACTTAAATTTTGCAATGTTTATCCACTACACGTGGGCACACTTCGCCGTAAAGAAAAAGATTTTTTCATTGGAGCACCCAAAGATCCAACAAAGCGGACTCGCCAAGACTAGACCGGCCGGAAGCAAAGGAAAGAAGCTACAGAAAACAAGTAGCCGGGTCGAGAGCTGTCCCAGCTAGTCGGCGTTCAACTAGTCCGGTCGACACCGTATGAGTCTCGGCCGACAACACCTCCCGATGATCGGGCGCCAAGACTCTTACACTGCAAAGATACAAATGCGTGCTTTCGGGGGACTAGCTGTGGGGGATAAACCCCTATCCCATCACGGGTCACTTTGGGTTAGGCCTCTCGGGCGCCCAGACGGGCGGATTGAAGCCCTTGGCGATAGAAGACGGAGATTATCGGAGATTATGGCCTAAACTTGGTCGACAAGATAGTTTCCTAGTATAGTTCGGTCGAATCACTATACACTTTCCTATTGTAACCGATCGGGGATAGCTCTTGTCGGGACAGATCCGACTGTAACCCCGCTCCTCGGTATAAGGAGAGCGGGGATCCCCCCCCCGAGGGGACGAGATAATTCTCAATCAATCAATACAACTAAGCGGACGTAGGTTTTACGCCATCAAGGCGGCCGAACCCGGGTAAAACCCGTGTGTTTTGTCCTTCGCCGTTTCGCTTAACGTCTCGTTAGCCGCCTCACGCGCATCCCTAACCGCTCAATCTACTAGCCGGGCATACCCCTGCTAGACTATCGCCGGAAAACCGATGACAACTACTCTATTCATCAGATCTATAATTGCTCCCCAACTCTTCATCCAATTCATCCCAAGGATGACATCCAAACACAAACCGGGTAAAACTATCAATGAGGTTATTATTTCTAAGTCGCCCATCATGATCTTCACATCATTAACCCTTTGCCTAGTCAATTGGTCAAACTTGCTGAACTAATCCGATAACCAAACCCTAGATCGGATATCCTGCTCACTATTCTTTATGGCAAACTCTTGACTCATGAATGAATGCGATGATCGAGAATCAAACAAAACAACAAGACTACGATTGTTAACTAAGCACGCATTGCCCCGTCACGGCCTCTCCCTCGGGAACTTTCTCAACACCTGTAAAGTGTGCCCCGCCCCACATGCTTTGCTTGTAGTTCTTCCCGGGTTGCGGGCACGCCTGGAGAAATGCCCGGCTTACCACAATTGAAGCGGTTGTTGTGGTTGAATGGCACCGGGCGTGGAGCATTTCCTCGTGGCCGGCTTTCCTTTACGTGCGGGGGGTCATCACCCTTCAAAGCGGTTATTCCCGCTGGTTCTTCTTACGTGGTGGGACATAGCGCGAAAAGCACGGCGGGTGGGCGGTAGTTCGACGACGCCCAAAGGAACCCTTTGCTTCGTCACCGAGCTTCCTTCAAACGGTCTCTTCTTGCCTTTGGATGCAAAGATACAAGGTATTACTTTCCTCCCCGATGGAGACAATCGGTCAAAACTCCTCGAAAGTGTTCCTAGTGGAATTTCCCATGGTCTTCGCATTTTGAGGTTTAACCCTCTCTTGAAGCTAGCCAACTTCTTCTCCTCGTGTCGACCATGTCGAGCATACCTAGACAATCATTGAAAGCCCCGTAGGTACTGCTTCATGGTCTTGTTGTCCCGGCCGAGCTTAATGAACTCTCCCAACTTCTTTGCCGTAGCACCGGAGGTCACGTAGGTCTTACGAAAAGTTGCTACAAACTGGAGCCAAGTGATAGAAACATTGGCGGGGTAAAGTAGCACGGTGATTCTTCCACCATATCCCCGCGGGTCCTCTAGCAAGTGCGCGCAAATTCTCGCCTTCGAGTCTCGCATTGCATTCACCAACCGAAATTTATCTTCTATCGAGGTCGCCCATTCCTCGGCCTCCATGGGTTCATTTGCCACAAATAACTTTGGTGGTTCCGTGGCCTTAAAGTTCTTGTACGCTTGGAACCCATCACCATCGCACCACCACCACGCCTCCCTACTCGGTGTTGCGTGCGATATTTCACAACTCTCCCAGGAACCGATCAAAGAACCGCTCCCGGTTCATCGGAAGGTGGTGGGCTGGCGTCGATCTCCCCCAAAGACTGATCGAGGTTTGCGGCATCCGCACATTTGAATCAACAATAACCATCGATGATGTTGTCCAAAGCATAGATATTGAATTTAGGTTACGCGGAATTTATTGAGAGAATAAATTCATCCACAATAACAGGTAACAATAAACTCAATACGGTCTTTCATCAACATCACGGTTATGTCAACGCAATATGTGTACCAAGAATTCGCAACAAAATGGCAACAAAATGCTTTTCCACCGCATAATCTCGCAATTGGCAATCGCAATTGCCATAAAACCGATCGCAATATAGGGCATGAACTAAATTAAGGTCTCAACTGATACAATAAGGTCTCGAGACATTACGGATCCAAGTCTTACGTGCTAATAGTCTCACGAATAAAAAGGAAATTACATGGTAATAGTGGCACTACACCGCTCGGCTACAAGGGTGTCTCAACTAGATCAAGGTCTACGTGGTAGCATCTACTGAAATCTAAATGTGGCATCACAGTCATCTACTCCTGTGGTGCGCGAGAAGTGGGGTCTCCGTCCTGGTCCTCCTCAGCTGGCGCTGCTGCTGCACTCTCTAGTCCTCACTGTGGTCACCCCTAAGCTCTCGATGCGACGGCGGGCGTTGGTGAAGTCATCCACCGCCTCGTTGCACTCCCCAATGGTGATGGAGGCGCGCTCATCCAGGTAGCACTCACGCTCGCAGCTTCCCCGACTAGCCCCGAGTCTCGCGCAGTTCTGCCTCGACACGTGTAGCCTGGCGCCGTCGCCTGGCTGCGGTCTGTCATAAGCTCTCGTTCGGCTTCGTAACGGCAAACACAGCCCTCATGGGCGCCATACCGGCGACTCAAGCTGCTCATTCTCCTCGGGCGGTGCGTCTCGTGGAAACACCGCGGGGCGGGGCCGCCCGGCAAATCTGTCCCCATGGTCCTCGCGCCATCGGTCCCAAAACTCCCATGGCCGCAACTTTGGCGGTTGTCCATGCATCGGGGCCTTGCCCAATGCACCGCCAGCCGGGCCAATAGGGGTCCAGGGCGGCCGCACTTGTCACCTCAACTGAAATCCATGGTACCTCTCTCTGCCATGGGTGGGCCTCCATGCGTAGGTGGGCTCATGGCTGTACCCAACCGGCGCAACGTCTCCCACAACAGGGGCTGGTGTTGCCCGGATCGTCGGGGGTGAGTAGGGCTCAAGTAGTGGGCCATCCGTAGCAAGATTTAGGGAGATAATGTGAGATTGAGAAACAATAGTCCAGTTCTAACCAATTAGGGCAAGTACTAATTAGGGGAAAAGATGGAAAATACATGAATGACATGATGTAAAAATTTTAAACATGATGCATGCACGTTTCCTACGTATCTCACGGAATAGGAAAGAGATTTCTCTATTCGTTTTAATGGTGGCAACCTACGATCTCTCAAAAGAAAACAAGACGTATCTAGGCGATCCTAACGCATTCTTGTTGTTAGTGTACCCGCAATTCACTTCAGCCCACAATATATTCATGCAATGCAAGAATTTAAATTGCATATACCGCTTCGTCGAGGTCCACCCGACGGCATCGCATACCATGCGGAAAAATCACATTTTACACCCAAAGACACCTGTGTACCCATACACAAGTCTACGGAGGCACTACCCCGACCACGGAGCTCTCAAAATCATTTTATTTCCCCCCTAGACCGGCATACATCCGATCATGCTCTCACAGCTCACACCATTACCTTGGGCGTAGAGGCATTTGAACAACCATTACCTGGGCGTAGGGTTTTTCGATCCATTCATGACCACTCAAGTGAGTAGCCCCCGCACTCATCGGCGCACGGCAACCAAGCACAAACAATAAAATATGATGCATTAACCCAATCCCGGTTAGCCAAGCCACCGTCCCATAATTGGGCATAAAGGGTATGACCAAGGCACTACTAAATTTTGCAAACCTTTCACTCACACCACCTAAAAAGATTTTGTTTACGCAAACTTTTTCGCAAAAAGATTAGTGGTTCATTTTAATTTAAATACTAGATCGAACTTGTAATTACCAAACTAAGCTCGATACCAGCCGTGATAGAGCCGACCAATTTATAAGAAATCAAGTATAATTCGCAATCACCGGCAATCGCAGTCTACACTTGAGTCCATATAAACCCGGTATTTGGAAATCTCAGAGTGATTTCAAACTCATCAACAACACAACAGGATCGTTGAGCTTGGTAATAAAATCCGCAGTATTTCAAACCAAATTCGATATATCAAACATCGAGTGCGAAGTATAATTTATTACAAACTCGTGTTCAAGTGCGAAGCGTAGTTTGCGAAAACCAAATAGTCTTTTAGCGAAAACAAATATAAGATAGTGCTAGTAGATAGTCATCCACGTAGCAAAGATGAGACGGGGATATAGATTTGCCTTGCCCCGGCCTTACTCTTCATCAACAGAAATGCATAAGTCTTACAATAACCATGGTAAATATGATCACCCGCAACAATGGGGATAAAACCCCGAGTATGAAATACTCGACTAGACTTACCCGGCCCAAAATAAAATAAAAGACTCCAAGGATCATGCTAGGCTTTATCTCGGGGTTCAAATTGACTCACATTAATTTCGCAAACACTACACTTGAGCACCCTAAGCATGAAAAATACTTTACACTATGAAAAGTGTCGGACAACAGATTTCAGAGTATGAAGAGCTTCTAAAACCTATCAAACATAAACACACCAAGTTTCACACTCAAAACCCTAATATTTATTTTTCTATAAATTTCTAAAGATCACATAGCAAAAAGCACATAAATAGAAAATCACATTTCTTTTTTACAGAACATACCATGCATGACATTTTTCCTAGACTCTACTCACAAAAACAAGCACTTTTTGTACGTAAAAGCATATTTTTATCTTGTACCAATTAAAAGATATGATTTTCCTCAATTTACATGCATTTCTAGCCATAAATAAAACTCTATATAAAAAGTTACCAGAAAATAGGATTTCATATTTTTATACTGTAGCCTATCTTCTAACAAGCATGACAAAATTTGTTTCACTCAAAATGGACTCAAAATGACCAAGATATGAATTTCCTAAGCTTTTCATTCAAATCGGAAAAAAGAAAAAAGAAAAGGAAAAGAAAATCGGGCGGGGCCCGCGTGTCGGCGACACGGAAGCGGGCACGGGGCGGATCGGCGGCGGATTTCACCGGCGGTGACCAAAACACGCAAACCAGCTAGTCTAAAAGCATCTACGCGACGAGAGGGTCACGATGGTGCCCTTGATTTGACTCGAAACCGACTAGAACGACGGTGACGGGCGTGCGGCGGCTCTCGGCGGCGGCGCTGACGTCGGCGCTCCGGCCGTTCTCTGGCGATAGAAGCGAACCAAAGGCCGTTCGACTCTCCTAGACCTAACTAGGACATGCAAGCAAGCTAGAGGCCCTAACGGACAACGACGGCGAAGACGGGACGCGGCGGCGGCGCCGCGAGCGGCAAAGCGTCGGCGGCGGCGTGTCCCAAATAAACGGCCGGATCATCCAACCACTCCAGCTCTAGAGCTCGAAAGCATCACGCAGGCGACTCTAAAACGCGGAAACGTGGGCTAAAGCTTGATCCACGAGCTGGCGGCGGCTTGCAACGGCGGCCATGGCGGCTCGTCGGCGGGCGCCGGCGGGCGAAACGAGGCGCTCACCGTGGTTTTTACCTCGATTCGCCGGCGGACTTCGCGTAGCACCGCGATGGGGCGAGGCTAGGGCTGTGATTTGCGCGGTTTGGCCGGCGACGGCGATGGAAAGCGGCGCGGCGCCGCGGGCGACGGGCGCTGAAGCGGCCGGGCGTTCGGCTCTCGTGGAGCGGCCGGGCGGCGGGGTGGGAGTGTGTCTAGGGTTAGGGCGCGCGCGACACGGGGTTTAAGGCGCGGCGTGTGGGTCCAGGCCGTACATCGGCGGCGGGCGTGCGGCCACGTCGCCACGGGCGCTGCCGGCCCCGGCCGGCGATACCCCCCCCTTCTCTCTGCTTTTTCTCGAGTCAGCCCTGGTTTTTGGCCTGTGCGTCGAGATTCGTCGCGGAATTTGGAAAAAGTCAAAACATCAACTTTGTAGAGAATTTCATAAGCTACAAAACTCTCAATATGAACTTTTCTAATTCGGCCTAGATTTGAAACTAAAAATTAAAAACAGCAAGGTCAAACTAAACTAGTCAAAACAGAGTTTGAATTTGACTCAAATTTGACCCAAACTGTTGGGCACTATTTGAACCATTTCCAAACCTTTTCACAAGAAACTTATAAAAGATCATTTGCTCTACATAAAAATTACTTCATTTGATCTATAGAAACTTTTTGCTAAAAAACCAGTCTAGCAAGCACTTTTTGGAAAGAGTTTCAAAATGGGTCGAGAGAGGTTTGACACTCTAGAGCTATTTTATAAAAAATTTTCTAAATTGAAACACAAGCTCAAACATGGTCCTAAATTATGTCAAAAATACATCTAGGCATAATCTAGGTCCAAAACATCATTATAGCAAAGATCCTATAGTAGCTAGATCAAACAAGCATGAAATGAGAGCAACTCAAAGTAAATGCTATTATGAACTTGCTCATGCATGAAATGATAATGATGCTATGCAAATGATCATGCTTTCAAGATGCTTAACACCTAGGGTGTTACAGCCACCACCGCCGAGAGAGACGGTGCTCAAGTGTGTGGCAGCAACGCCTTATATATATCCGCAGCAACCCGAAAGCGGCTAACCCGAACGCACGCATAAGGTACAAAGACGTATTTCAAAGAATCGCCGCTAACGGATAACCCTAACCGGTACGCTTACAAACGCATATCCGCTTTACTAGGTAGGAGTACTATGAATTACTGCACACATGGTACCACATACGCGCTGTAACCCAACGAACGGCGCGTCGTGACAAAGCCACTTACACACGCATGCCGACATCCATCGCCGGCGGAAAGCGGCCCGGCTCGTTGTACCACAAGAGAACAGGCCTAACATCCGGAGTCCAAATTCAGCCCAAAGGAAGGCGGAAGCCGGAAGGCGGCGGAGGCCCGTTTCAAAACCGGATGCGAGGCCCGACCAAATTCGATGCGAGTATGCGAACCGTGTCAATGACCGCGCGTTGGTAGCGGTTCGCGACATGTCTGAGACACTGCTACACATCTCGCCCGAAACTATACGCGTCGTCGAGTGGGTGAGACATGTACGCATTACCCGATAACACAACTCGCCCCGAAACTATACGCCAAGCCGGGTAGGAGCCGCGACATGTACGAACACCCGCTAACACAACTCGTCTCGAAAATAAACGCGGCGTCGGTAGTGGTTGCGACATGTACATACACCTCCTAGCGTAATCTCGTCCTCTGAAAATAAACGGCGTCGGTAGTGGCTGCGACATGTACACACCCGATAACACAACTGGCGTCACGAAAAATAAACGTGGCGTCGGTAGTGGTTGGGACATGTACGCACACCTCCTAACACAACTCATCCGAAAATAAACGCGGCTTTTAATTTGCGTGGCGTTCTGGACCCTTATCTTGTTCCAAGCGTTGGTATCTGCGGCACGGCGTGCACCTAGTCAAGCAACACGGACGGGTATCGACCCGCGGTCGTGAATCCACGCCGTGCGTAATACTCGTAACGGCCGCACGCGGCGCTGAAGGTGTCTCGTAAGTAAAAACAGCGTCTGAATTAGGGGGTTGCATCCACGGTCGATCGGGTTCCGAAAATGCGCTGTGATGAAACGGCGTGTGAATACGTTGAATTCTGCGTACATCGGTTTCAAAAAGCGTGCGCCGTAGCCGCGGCGTGTGCCAGCCAAGGAAAATGCGCGTGCGGATTAAGAAAAACAGTCGCGTTACATGAACACGCGTGCGTCGTAATGACCTCCTATTATCGACGCGTGCATTGGTCCTGTGGGACCATCCGACGCCTATTACCGACGCTCACCCAGCCCGCGTGTCGGTAATGTCACAACACGAGGCGCCGTTATTAGCGGCGTCTAATGGCTCATTGGCGGTTATTAGCCTTTTTACATAGTGCAAGTCAATCAAAGAAAAGAAGACCAAGATGGCCGGGCTTCCCGAATCCCCTCGAGCTCGGCTAAAGCAACAATTAAGAAGAACCATGAAGAGCATCGTAGATTCAAGGCCAAAGTTTCCAACCCGTCAATCTTGGAAGAGGATGACCAGAAGGCTTTAATCGAAGCAAGCACTATCCAGGCTTTGTTGTTTCGATATGAAAGCTTTTACGAACATGTAACTTTGTTGAAACTTTTCTGTGCGCACCACCCCATAGTCTCAAACACTGAGTCAATACTTTGTGACTAATATTTGGCTGTGACTTCACTTTCTCTAGCATGATCATATTTTTGCTTCCATGCTTCACTGATTTGTCTCCTCTAACACTCCTTATCAAATAGGGCAACTGGATCAATTTCGATGCCAAGTAATTAATAAAGCTTTAAGCCCTTTGTGTCAAAGAAACCATGCAAACACAATTTTACGAATAATTTAGCCTTAAGCTAATGCCTTCTATAACGTATTCGGCAATACCTTTATAACAAACTCCTGAAAACTCTTGAATAAAGACTCCTTTGTCTCTATATTGATGTTTTTATATTTTTTGCACTAAAGGCGACATAACACACTTATGCCGGCTATCCTCCAACTTCCTTTTATGGAGTATTTTTCTGCTAAAGGCGATGACTTACACATAGGCTATCCTATGAATAGAACAGATTCTTTTGCTCAACTATTGAATTCTACATGTCGGCCAATCACATTTGTAATAATTGATCCTTTAAGGCCGACACGAAAACTTTCAGCTGTCTTTAGAAATTACTATGAGAGCCGACTATCTTGATTGGTTGTTGGTCTTTGTAACGAGTATTGACAGGACCTTCTTCCCATTCTCTTCCTGAAAAGCATTCCACGCCTTCATATTGCCAGAACGATGGTTCGGTAGCGGCAATGCTTACCGATCGTCAGCTTGCACTATCTCGACGTCATCACCTTTCCATTGGATGAGGACTTGATGCATGGTGGATGGAACACAATAGTTAGCATGGATCCAATCCCTTCCAAGTAGTAAGCTGTAGGACCCCTTACTATCGACCACAAAAAAGGTAGTGATCAAAGTCTTCGAGCCGATCATCAACTCAACGTGAACGGCTCCATGGGTATCTGAAGGATTACCAGCAAAGTCTCTGAGCACAATGTCTGTCTTTAGCAAATCCTCCTTGGTCATCCCGGCTTTACGAAAGTCGTATATGGCATGATATTGATTGCGGCTCCTCCATCGACGAACATGTGAGTCAGAGGCTTTCCAAATTGAACCCCTTCAAATAAAGAGGCTTCAGATGGTTGTGTTTCCTAGGCCTGTCAAACACAGCTTGTCTTGAAAGAGCCAACTATCCTAGGAGATCAATCATTTCCTTGTTATCAAAATCAGAATAAGCCTCTTCATCTGAGTAAGCTTCTTCTCCCTCGGGATCCACAGTGGCTTGTTCTGTTGGAGCTGCAAACTCTATTGGGATGTAGAAGACCATGCTAACATCTGCCGAACGCCCACTTGCCGAATACTCCTCTACCGAATGATTGGCTTCCTGAGTCTTCTTCTTTGGGTGCCATACCTATTTGCGTTAAATTTGTTGCTTCCTTAAGCTCCCTGTTCCTGAGGCATTGAACTCTTCTCTTCTGACTTTTCCTCAGACCAGGAGGGCACCACTGTCCCTTTTGCCACACATACTCTTGAGGAGAATCCAGATCATCATCGGAATCCTCAACATCAGCCCATGCTTGATCGGCAATTCTCTTACTGGCATGAGGTTGACTGTCTTCATTTTTTAAGCGCCGATCATCCTCTGGGAAACGTGCCCCCAGTCTTTCTTGGATGGGACGGCGGTTGACTCGTGCCTGTCTGTACCCATGGTATTGTTCCTTTGCATTGAGGGCAATTGTTCCTAGCGGCGACTTCAAGCCTTCATTCGGCAATGCCTAAAGAAAGGACAGCCCCAATGAGACTCCTCTCGCTCTTTCATGTACTCCTCCCTGTTCTCGGTGATACATCTCCTCCTCTCGTATCTCTTTGCTCTTTTGCAAGTCTTGTTGATCCCTACGATATTGCTTCTCTTCTTGTCTTTGCCACTTGTTTAGCGGTATACGAGATGTCACCCTTGGTTTGGAGGTCTCTCCTTTCTCTGTTCGGCTATTCGAACCCAGAACCACGACGCTCTTGGAGCTCTACATTAGACACTTGCCGACTAGGGTCAAGCCGAACCACTTTGCTTTGCCCTCTCGAAGTCAAGCACTCTCATTGGGCCTTTGCCCTTGGGATCAATGGCGAAACCATGCATGTATCGAAGGTAACCATGCCCGGCGGGAAGGGCTCCTTATCCACCTTCATGTTGTTGTTGAACTTGAGGAGTCCCTGTTGTATAGCCCTTTGAATCTGGCCGAAGATTTGGCGGTCATGGATGTTGTGAGTATTGGTATCATGGAGGCCACGCGTACTTCCGGTCTTGACCCAATCCGGACGTTTCATAGAATGATTCTCCGGTAGCTTGATACGTCCTTCCTTGACCAAGAACTCAAAGAGCTTATCCGACTTGGAGATGTCGAAATCATATGCCCCCTTGAGTGTCTTCATCCAAATATTTGGTTAACTGGGCCGGGCTCTTTGCCCCAAGCGGTCGGTAACCGCTATGTCCTCTTGGCCACAATCTTCATCTTCTCCTACCTCGGGAAAGTGTTGGTATGTCTCATAAGACACATTGCCCCCTTTCTGAAAACGGGTGTCCCTCTTGATGCTCTGGAACTGATTGGCCATGAGTGACAAGCGCCTAGAAAGCTGTCCAAGGTCCTCAAACTCCATGCCGGCTAGCTTCTCCACGATGGGCGGATGCATGCCACGTCTGTTCTGGCGGCGCGCTGATGATCGGCAAGTTCGAGTAAACGAGGAATTCTTTGTTTCTCTAAACTGCGCAAGAACTCTTGTGGTGTCTCATTGTATCTACGTGTCAACCCCATCGGTCGACGAGCTCTTTCTCATTGGAACCAGCGAAGAAGTATGAATGGAATTAGTTCTCCGGCTCGGACCATGTTCCAAATCGGTGGCCGACAACGTGGCAAACCATGTGAAAGCCGGCCCTATAAGGGATGATGGGAAGTTGGTTCTCCATGCTTCATCATTGGCAAGCTCTCCCCAAGCGGATCAAACCGGGTGATGTGTTCGGTAGTAGAGGTATCATCTTGTCGAGAACTTGGTCAAGTCGGTTGGAGGCCGATCTTGAAGGAAGCGCCACTACTGTTGTACCAATCGGGATAGGGTGGTGATACATATAGGGCCGATTCTTGGGCTTAATCCCAAATTGGTGTTGCATCATATCGGCCATCCTCGCTAGGAGTATATCCACATTTGTGTCACGAGATCCATGAAAAGCGTCTTTGTCCCGCTTTGGTCTATACCCGAGGATTTGGCATAGCATGAGCGATGGAGTAGTCAGCGAACTCTCGTATAACCGGGGCCAAAGGGATTTCTCTGTAACCGGCCATTGGAGCAATTGAATAAGTATTGTAGGTTTTGGAGGGATTTTCGGTGCACGAATACAGCTTCTCCATGCGTCTTGGCTCAGTTCCTTTGGCTTCTCACAGTGTCTTGTTCTCCCCTCCGTGTTCTGATTTGTTGCTCCTTTCTTTGGTGGTGGCTTTGGTACATGTGTGTATCTTGGTCTGAAGCTCACCAAGCCGCTCTTCAAAGTGCTTATCAAACTTCGGGTCCAAAGCTGCTCCTCATGATATCACGGAAAGTATTGAAGAACACGTGTTATGATTTGTCCTTTGCTCTCCCAACGGCGGTACGCAACAATCTCTTCCATCCGGCGCAATTTCTTGAGTCGGTTCTTCATCTCCCCTTCTCGCCCCCTCTTACGTATCGAAGCACAAGCTGAGCATATTCTTTGTCACGGGCATCGGGGTTTTTTGGGAGATCCGTCTTACGGAAGATGGTGCGCTCTTGTTCTTGGAGAAGCGCGACAAGCACTTTTGTCGCGTAGACTTCGCACATATCTCTCACCATGGTCTCGGTCAATCGGCGGGTCACCCACTTGGGCGGGATGACATTGTTCTTGTCGACTTCCTCGGGCATGTTGTCTTGACCTTGAGTTGTCCACCCGGCGTGCCAAAAGTGTGTTGGCACAAAATCGAACACTCTGCACCGCACACAGCGACAAGCGGAATAGCTGGCTTTCGATCGCCCGAAGTGTCTTGATCAGAAGGCGTGCGATCAATTTGACTGTTAATTGACAAGGAGGTAAGCGTGAGATCCGGAACATGCACGGTGTGACCAAGGCGGTTCGCATGTATGGCTCTAAGGCGGATGTAATGACATATAGCTATGAGAGCTATGCGTCGATATATAATGAATGCATTCAGTAAGCATGTACAAAGATGTAATGTAATAACGGTTGCGAATGATCATAAGAAGACATGTTTGAACAAGTAAAAATTCGATCATCAAGATATAATATCATAAAGCTCTATTGCATAGATCGAATTAATTGACAACATGGAACATTAAAAGGTAACTCATAAATATAAACCTAATCTAAGCGACACATGCATAGGTTTCATCCAACTAGTCTCCGCCGTCTAGCCTTCCTAAACCCGTCAAGCTTAAACACTTGCAAGCTAATCCACGCATGATACCACTTGCTACAGATCTAAACCACTTATCACAACTAGATCAATCCACACGCATGATACAATCTAACCATGATAAGCTAAAAGCAGCGCACATCTAAATAGATCTATAAATACTCATTACTCGTTGAGGCGTATGCATGAACAAGTAAAGTACACATGCAAACCCTAATCTAAAGTAGACCCGCAGAGATCTATCCCGATCGGTCCCTAAACAATCCACCGCATGATACACGCAACAAGCTAATCCACCACATGATACGGCTTGCCGGACTTAACCGTTCTAAACCCTTTTCGTCCTAACTTGCTATCCACCGCATGATATCGCACAACAAGCTAATCCACCGCATGATCACGACTTGCGGACTAGACTCTAACGATAGGTAGACTCACACATGCAAGATCACAGTAAACACATAAGCGTATTACGGCAAGCTTGCGAATCGAGTCCATGAAAGAAGGAACTCACCGCGCAAAACCTTAGCCCGCGCTGACTCATGACTAAACGTGTACGAACCGCAACATGTAACAACTTAGATTGATCTAATCCCGCTATGATGAACAAATAAATGACAAGATGAATATTGAAAGCATTGATGACATCTAGATCTAACAAAAAAGATAAAGCCGAGCCACCTCAATCTAAATTGGGCAAAAAGTGTGTGCAATCATAATAAAAGTGATAAATAAGTGAAAGCATGCACCACTTGGTAACTTAATGAATTCACTTAGGATTGCCAAATCTAATAAAGCCGATAACTAGCTCCAAGCTAGACCTTAGCCTGCTGCACGACTCATGATCTAACAAAGAACCCTCTTGCTCCATAGCCTAAATCATAGCCCGCGATACTAAGCATGGTAACAAGACTACTTGCAACATAATCTAAATCCCCGCCGCGATACTAGACATGGTACAAGGTTGCGGTACTTACGGTCGGCGGTCGATGTATCCCCGCATGATGATCGGCGACATGGCGATGGACTCGAGAAGGGTGGCACGAAACGGTGGCGCGGGCGGGTTGGTTGTATTTGATTTGGTAGATTGTTTTACAATTGCCGGGGTCTCATATTTATACCACAGGCTTGACGCAGTCCTAACTAATTACGAATAAACATACTTGAAAATATCTAGCTAAGATACATTGTCCTCAAGTCTTCTCACAGTCTTGAAGCCGCCGTGACACGGGCGGCACTTGTCTTCGAATATTCTTCCTTCATGCTTCACGCTTGCCGAACCATCTCGCCTCCGGTCTTCCTTCGGACTCGGGCTCCGTAGCCGAACAAGATTAACTTCGAACCTTCTGATTGCCGCGATGTCTGCTAGCCGAATGATCTTCTTACGAATGATTTCATGCCGACTCATTTCATCGCGAGGCTCCTGCAAATTTTGGTGTTAACGCCGGCGCCTCCGGTTGGGCGGCAGGCCGTCGGCGCCGCCCGACGCCATGAAGCTCTAGGCGAGCGCATTGGCGCCGGTCGCCAAAGCTGCTTTCGAGAAGAGGCCGGCGGAGGCGCATTACGGGAGGCGGCGCGCGGGAAGCCCGGGCGCATGTGGTAAGTTGTCATCATTGGTCGAACGATCTTCTTTGTAGAAATCTTGGCGTAGTTAGTAATAATGGAAATACGATACATTGCGATGATACCTTGTAGAATATGAGGCGTCGTGGAGACCCTCCGGCGGCGGCTTCGTGTTGGTGAGCGGCGGCTAGATGTGGTCTTGAGGAGCTCACGGAACACACCGCCGCCCGAGGCAGTGACGGTATATTTCTTTGGTACTGATCAAACACCCATTTGACACTTTAAGAGTAATGGGAATTGTCTTGGACTTCGCGTGTATGGTGTTTGCGGTGGGCGGGCTGCCTCGGGATGCAAAATCCGCGTCACGGAGGTCGGCGTGCTCTCACGGAGGTCGCACACAAAGCCTCTGCAAAAGGGGCCGGACTAATCCTCAATGCCATCCACGGCTATGCGCGGCCGGGCGGGCCAATCGGAGAGGAAACACCGCCAACGACGCCAGGACGCGGAGCCGCCGCGTGGCACGGGAGAACCATGGAGTTCACCCGCTAGGGCGCCAGCGACAGCACTCAACATGCTGGCGGTGGCACGCTCCCGATTATCCCGTTGTGGAGTTCGGGCGTCCGCTTAGGGGCTACGACACGGGACAAATCGGAGGCCGGCCGCTCGATCTGCGCCCGGGGAGGCGATGAGGGCGGGCCACAGCTTTGCCGATGAGATGAACCTGCTCTGTGGTGATGAAGTGGAAGACAGGTGAAGTTGCCCTGAGCGAGAACATTTTGTTTCCTTGGGCGTAGCAAGAAACTTTTAGGGTGAAAAAGCGCAGTGAAAACACATGGGATTTAGCGAGCCACGCCGGATGTGGGTGGCATTTTAATAGCTAGTACTTTGTTTTATTTCATAACCGTTTTTAGCATGCATACGATTATGGTCGATGATAATATGTTATCATGTAGGTCATAAGCGAAAAAAGATGTCACCTATGGTAGACGCCGATCCCTAGCCTTAACGCCGCGCAGATAGCCGCGGCAAAGAGACCGCGATGCTGGAGGGCAAGCTATTGGGCTGTTCGACTCGCTAAGGAGTCACTTGCCCGGTCGTCGGTCTATGCGAGGGGAGTACAACGTATCACGCATCTTGCCAAAGCGACTGCTACGAGGGGACGGCTCATAAGGGGTCGGTGACTTTACAGGTTGAGTCGAAAGCATAGAAATAAAATTATTATATTGATTGAAAGAAAATATAACCATGTCAACATACTCAAGAAACTTTATTAATCATGCCACAGAAGTAAAAGATGATACAAAGGCAGTTTCTTTACGAGTTCCCGAAGTTATGGGAAAAAAAGCATCATAGATGCTTTCGATGTTCGAGGAGTTAGGGATGTCGATATCGCCCATGGTGGTCAATCGGTAAGCTCTGGCCGGTTACCTCCTTAACTTTGAAGGGCCTTCGGTGAGAACCCGGTTGTGAACGCTCTTGCTTCCTTCGAATGACTAGGTCGCCAACCGCAAAGGCTCTTCCTCGCACATGCGATTATAATATCGTCGAGCCTTCGGGTATTTAGCATTCGCTGCAACATTGCGAGGCGGGTTTCCTCGGCGTGGCAAGCTCATCTTCGCGAAGTTGCGTCGATACTTCTTCATTATAATTCTCTACCCGGAGGCGGAAGGCGATATTTGGTGGGAGGATCGCTGGGCCAAACACCGCGAAGTATGGTGATACACCGTGCTGCGACTGGGCGGGTACGGAGTCCCGCATTTCGACGGGCAAAGTGGCTCTTTGAGCCACGACGGGGTATTTCCGATGCGTCGGAAGAGTCGCCCATAATGCCTCTAATATCATGCCGTTTGCTCGCCGGCGCCTGCCGTTAACGCGAAGGGTGGGCGGCGACACATATTTCACCGGGCCTTTGTCTTGCTGTAAATCCCAAAAGTGGTCGCCGGTGAAGGATCCGCCAAGGTCGTGATAATAGAATTTGGGATGCGAAACGATGGATCACCTCATCTAACATCTCGGCGCCTTGTCTTCGGTTGGCATCGACCGTGGAGGTACTCAATCCATTTGAGAACTTGTCGATCATGACGAAGATCCGCAGAAACCACGGGGCTGCTTTGAAAGCCCTATGGCGTCAAGTCCCGAAAGGCCATCTTCGCCGTATAGTCTGGAGCTCATCGCCGCACGTGTGCGCCGGCGAAGAATTCACGCCAGTGCAATGGCGTGCACCGGGTGCTCGGTCGGCTTCAACGTTGGCCAATAAATCCTGCAGCGAGGAAAGCCTTGCCGACCCGAGTGCGAGGGCGACATGATTGCGCAAATCCGCCATGGATTTCGTCGGCAGCTTTACCATCTTCCTCGAGAGATGCGCCTGCGGTTGATCGCCTGGACTCTTCGCGCAAGAAACGTCGACTAGGACATAATTCTTGCCGGCCGGATGAGGCGTTCTTGCTCTATTCTATCCTCGGGGGGCGAATTCTGCGAGATATTTGATTATCCGGGACTCGCCCGATCTTCATCGGCGGTATTGGATAACGTGGCGGCGATGTGGTCGGTTTGTCTCAGTGGAGGCCACCGGCGCAGGATCCGCGATGGTCGGTTTCCAAAGATCGCCACGACGCAAGACGTCACGGTATCTTTGCAAAGAGAAAGAGCCAGCTTGGAAGAAGTTCATCGGCGCTTGGTTGTAACTCGAACCACATGATCGAAGTTTTCCCCATAGAACTTGCCTTCCAAGTTTCTTATAGCTACCACATAAGCATCCATCTTCTCGCTCTTGCAATCCCAATCTTTGTTGACTCGCTTGATTACCACACGCCGAGTCCCCGAACACCCGCAATCCGCGAATCCCAAGCCGAATCCGATACGGAGGCCGTGAAGGGCGACTTCATACCCAGCGCATTGTTAGACGCCGGGAAGTGGATCCGCGAAACATACCAAGCGTGTCTCCGGAGGGTGATATGATGTAGATGCCGACGCCCGGCCCATCGATGTTGAGCGAGCCGTCGGTACATTGTCCGCTCTCTCTACCGGTGTCTTCAAGGGGAGTCTCTAGGTCCGTCCACTCGCAAACGAAATCTGCCAACGCTTGCGACTTGATTGTGCTCCTATTCTTGTATTCGATGGTGAACAAAGCTAAGCTCGATTACCCACTTGCATACACGAATCGTTGGCATCTTTATTCCGCTAGACATCCCCCAAAGGGTAATCGGACACCATGGTGATCGGGTGAAGGTCGAAAGTAATGTCCGAAGCTTTCGGGACGTGATTAGAATCCCATAAAGTAACTTCTCGATATGTACCTTTGTTTGGAATCGTTGAGTACCTCGCTAACAAAGTAGACCGCCGGGCCGGATGGGGGTACACATGCCCTTCCTCCGTCTTTCGACAACCCGGCGGTGCTAACTACCCGGCTGGTTGCCGCGATGTAGAGCGATATCTCCTCCTCGTTTTTCAGGGCCACCAACACCGGTGGAGTGGTAAGAAACTTTGAAGCCATTGAAGGCCTCCCGAGCCTCATTGGTCCACCGAAAAAGCCTCCCCCAAGACGAAGGAGTTTGAAGAACGGCAAATTTTTCACCGAGCCGTGCGACGAAACGACTCAAGGCCGCCATGCATCCGGTCAACTTTTGGACGTCTTTAACATTTTGGGGCGGTTTCATCCGCATGATGGCGCCAATTTTCTCCGGGTCCCGGTTCAATACCGCCTTACTAACGATGTTGCCGAGCAAGTTGCCTAAGGGACGCCAAAAACACACTTTCCCCAAGGTTTAGTTTCCATCGGGTACTCGTTTTAGTTTAGCGAACACCCTTGTAAGGTCGCCGACCGCGGAAAGGGCGCTCCGGTCTTCACCACGACATCGCCGACATAAGCCCGAGCAAGGTCGGGGATAAGGTTCCCTAAGCGCCCTTTATAGCCCGGTATGTAGCTCCTCGTTCTTAGCCCGAACGACATAGTATTGTAGCAAAGAGGGCGCCAACCGAGTGATGAAGGAAGTCTTCTCCCGTCTTCACCACAAGGGCAATCGATGATAGCCCGAGTAGCGATCCCGTGAAGCCGAGTAGCTCGCAGAACCCGCAAGTCGACAACCCGATCGATACGGAGGAGACCGAAGGGTCTTTAGGGCAAGCCCTATTGAGATCGGTATAATCAACGCCTCCTCCATTCTTTATTCTTCTTTTTTATAAGGACCTGATTAGCTATCCGGTCGGATGATACACTTCACCGAATAAAACCAGCAGCTAAGAGCCTAGTTACTCGCTTTAATAGCACGGTGATTTTCTTTATTGAAACGACGCGATCTTTTGGGCGCACGCCCGGCGTCGGCTTGACACGTAGGCGGTGCTCGATCCGGGCCGAGGTACTTCCCGGCATGTCCGCGGGTTTCCACGCGAAAATGCTCACGCTTCTCCCTCGTGAACCGGACGAGCGCTCCTTCCTATTTCAGGTCAAGGTTGACGCCTATCTTGGTCGCCTTGGACGCTGCCGCCTCCACCACCGGATATCCTTAGTATCCGGGTGGCTTGGTGGTCTTCTTCGCCCCCGCTCTTCCTGCATCTCGAGGTCGGAGGGGTTTAGCTTCTTCACGTTCTGATGACCTCCTCCCCGCCGTATCGACGGGAGGATGAACTCCCGCTTGTCGAGGCCCCTCCTTTTCGCACATAGGCCATGTGCACATTGGCTCGCATGTAAGGACCCCCTTCTCCGTGGGGGATCTTGAGGATGAGGTAGCCATAGTGCGGGACCGCCATAAGCCCGGTCACCCAGCCGCCCGATAATGGCGTGGGGTACGATGACTCAAGTCACCGATGACGAAATTCATGTACTGGATGCAAGTGGTGCTTAGCGTTGCCGAACTCAGCACGCGAGCGTAACCCGCCCAAGAGGAACCGATGACTCCCCTAGCAGATTCCCGTAAACCGGTGATCATATGGCTTGAGGTCATTGTTGGTATTTGTTAAGCCCATGTAAATATTTATAATTTGTATAATCCGCAAGCGCACGGATACGGTGAGCACTTCACCCTGAGAGGGTTTAATATCGAATCCAGGGGAAACGGGTGAGGGAGACTACGATCTATTCTTAACCCGAGTAGCACAAGACTTAAGAAGGTTGAGGGTATAAAGAGGATTACTAAGATAGCTAAACCTTAATTTGGTAAGTGATGTTGATAGTATTCTTATGGGGATGTACTCAAAGGAAAGTAAGGCCGAAACTCACTATTTCCCCAAGAACTAGGTCCTACGTGTCCTATCCAACGGATGTGGAATCCAAAGGAATCAATGGTACCGCCACTACCACGAACTACCACATCCGGAAGGTAGGGTGCATCTAACGAGATACCCGAGTCCAAACACCACGTTTGCACTTCGAATATTACTCTAATCTAGGCGCCCATTAAAATACTCCAAAGAGACTCGTTAGACCAATAAGAATAAATATAAACAATATAACTTACTAAAAGAAGAAGTAGATTACGAGTAATTCCAAATGTAGATTAACTTCCACCGAGGTACAAGTGTGGAGATAGCACCGACCAAAGACTTCCTCCAATTCCTTCCCTCTCTCTATCTCTCTTGTTCTAAAGATTAGAACTAATGAGTTCTAATCCTCTTATACTAACTCTTATAATTGTAGTTCTAATATGCTTCTAATTACATTCTAATTCACTAATCCCTTTAGAGAGAGATGATCCTTACATGGGACCCCTCTACAACTGAGAGAGATAATGAGATAGAATGAATTGATAATGAATTAGGTTTCACCCCGGGGTCGTGGGTCTTCTTATATAGGCCTTGGCGATGAACGTGAACCCTTGGATCAAACCGACCTTGGCAACGGTGTAGATACAACCTCAAAGTCGGTAGTAAACCGACCTAGAAAGATGACATCGACAGTGGGACCCACCTGGCGGCCGGCCTGTGCTGCTCTCGCGCCGCCGTGCCATGGTGGGCCCAGTCGATCCTTCCTTGTGTCTTCTAGAATGTTTTAGTCCACTTTTCGGGTTGAGTTACTTCACGGTCAAGTCTTGTCATCATATGTCTTGTATATTCCTAACTTTCTCCATTCTTATCTGCATTTATCTGTTGAGTCCCTAAAAATATATAAATCACCAAAGCTCGTGGAATTATGTTAGTTAAACCCATAGACTTATGTTGATATTCAATTTAAGCCCTTATTTCATGTTAGTTGACTAGTAATTTTATACTATAACAGCCGTGTGTCAACAAGCTCCCCAAGCTTACCCTTTGCTAGTCCCTAGCAAAGCCAAACTTAGCAATGGATCAGAGTTGCTACAACGCTTTCACACCTCAACAAGACACATGCTTTCAAACAAAATTTCTCCTTCGAGATAAGAATAATTTGTTCATTGTTCAACTTACCCATATTACCTTTAACCATGGAGCTTATAGCCTTTTCTTTGATCTTGGGCAATTGAAAGATAGAACAATCAAGTCAAGCATCATATCTCAAACTCTTTGTTCAACTGTCCTTCTCGAGTTTTTTGCAAGTTTTCAAAAATAAAACTCAAAGTTCCTAGTATGACTCTCTCAAGTCTCTCATTTGTGGTATTTGTGGATCCTCACTAAGGCAACAAAGTTGTTTTACCTTTCTCTCATGATATGTGGTATTTTTGGACTAAGGCAAGAGCACACTATGCCTTCTTCTCTCTCACCTATATCTAAAGCTTATATGTGGAGTTCATAGGTGGGAGAAGACTAAACTTACTTACTAAGCATATATTGTAAATTCAAGCAATGGATCCAAAGTTACAAGTCTCACTGATCAAGTAGTGCATGTGTATGTTGGAATGAATATGGTGGTAGGTGATGGTAGGGATATGGTAAGGTGGAATGAATGAGGGGAAATCTTACTTTTGCTCCTTGAAGAATCTTCTCTCTTTTGGAACTTGAAAACCTTGAGAGAACCTGGGTTGTATCTCTCTCTTTTTTTTAGAGAGAGATGGGTCCTACTCACCCTGGACTTGTGTCCATTTTTTCTCTCTTTTTATTTTTTTAGAGATGTGTGCTCTACTCGCCCTTGAACACTTGTTCATTTTTCATCTCTTCGCTTTGGGGAGGTAGGCTCTACTCGCCCGTAGGACACTTGTCCATTTTTCATCTCCCTATTATTATTATTATTTTATTATTTTTTTTAATGTATACAACCCAAGCCTCTTTTGCAATAACTTTTGAGAGATAAACAAATGTAATGGAGCTTTTGTAAGATATTGGCTAGCAATGAGTGGATGGATATAGGAAATATTTTTGGTTGCTCTCTCCTAGGATAGGAGTAGAACATTTTTGCCGGCTAGAGTGAAAATGGATAGTGGTGTATATATAGTGGATCCGACCGGCGAAGATCCGGTGGTAGGGCCGGATCGTAGTGATCGTAAGGTTCCCGGTCGGGTTCCCGTACATCATATTGTACTCCTCACGCACGCCGGATCTCGGCGTCTTCGCGAGCCTACCGGCTAGCGGTGATGCGATAGCGAGCATCTCGAGCAATCTCGATGCCGCTACGAGGTCTGGGACGCCAGCCGGTCCCGACCGACGCCGGGGTGGTTGACCACCCACGCCCGGCCGAGCACCGTGCCCAACCCCATGCCCCGACCGCCGACCGCCCCGGGCTCGCGTTTTGCCCCCCGGGCGGCGCTGCCCGAGGACGCCGTCATCGCGACGCCGGCACTACCGCTCCCTCTTGGCTTGGAGGATGCCGCTTCCTCGCCTCGGGTTGTTGCGACGATTCGCCGATGGCGCCGGGCGGGACGACCGGCCGAGGGCGCAGACGAATCCCAAGACTGGATTGAGCCGAGCATGGGTGGCGGCGACGCATCCACGGACCTCATCTATTGTAACGCTCTCCCGTAGCGGAGAGCCGCGCCCGTGGCGATGTTCCGCTTCGGGTGTCTTGTGGACCGGAAACCGGGCCACACCGGGGTCGACCGAGCCCGCAGATTCCGGAGAGTCCCCGGGCGACCGAGACCCCAGCCGATGCCGGGCCGAGCCCGAGCAGCCGCGATCCCGCCTCCGCCGCCGACGACGCGCTCGACGGCGCTGCGCGCTCTCGAGCGGTCCGCTCATCGGTCTCCCCCGAGGGGTGCCGAGTCGTTGTCGACGAAGACCCCCCGCCATAGATCTCCCAGGAGCTGTACACCTGGTCGAACAATGGGAGTCGTAGCCGAGCTCCAACCCGCTCGGCCTCCCCGGAGGATGGTGGTGGTGGCTTCGGACGGAGACAAGGAAGCGGTGCGGCCGTCACGAGCTCTATGTCCTCCTCCCCTCCTCCTCCTCCTCTTGATCGGAGAGAGCTTGGCCATGCATGTGGTCGCGTGTGGCCGTCGACGAGGCGCCTTCATGGTACGCTGGTGGCCGATGAAGTCATAGGTCCAGGACGGCCCTCCGACTAGTCCCAGAGCCCAGGCGCGTCGGTCGCCACTAGCGCGGACGGGCGAGAAGTAGACAACCCATCCTTTGGGAGTAGCGGTGACGACTGACCCCGGCCGAGGGGAGCATAGCCCTCGACCGTGTCCGTTTCTCCTCGAAGGTGCGCGGGCAGCCCGTGTTGTGGTCGATGTTGTCCCCCTCATATGCAAAGCGACGTAGTCGAGTCAACCAAAGGGGAAGACTCACCCATACCAACTGAGCCCGTCGGTCGCCGAGTAGATTGTCGACGTCATGGACGGCGCCGCGTGTACCTGCACGAACCCGCGGGGTGAGCCCGACGGGTCCAAAGCGGCCCCGCCTCCCGGGCTGGAGCCTGGTGCCTGTGTTGTAGAAGCGGTTGCCGACGCAGCATTGATCCGAGCCGGCAGGGTTGTTGACGCCGAGCATGGCGCCATTGTTCCGCACGAGCGTCCCGAACGGGATGTCCTCCATCGGTCGACCGCCATGGATTCGGGGAAGATCACCATCTTGTTAGCCATGGCGTCTTCGAGCACACCCCCTACTCCGCACGCCAACTCGGCCGTCGGTTTATCGGCGATAGTCTAGTTGGGCACCCTGCCAGTAGATTGAGCGGTAGAGGTGCGTTAGACGACTAACAGATGTTAAGTAGAACGAGCGAAGGACAAAACACACGGGTTTTACCTAGGTTTGGCCGCCTTAATGGCGTAAAACCTACGTCCCGCTTAGATTGTTATTGATTGATTGAGAATATCGTGTCCCTGGGGATCCCTATTCTCCTTATATAGTCCTGGAGTAGGGTTACAGGTCGGATCCGGTCCGACAAGATCTATCGCGATCGATTCAAGAGAAAAGTATGTAGTGATTACGATTGAGCTATACTAGGAAACTATCTTGGCGACCACGTTTAGGCCGTGATCCGCGATGATTGCGGTCTTCTAATCGCCAAGGGCTTCAGTCCGTCGTCCTGGGCCGACCTGGAAGGCCTAACCCGAAGCGGCCCATGAGGGGATAGGGGTTCATCCCCCCACAGTACTACACTTGATCTCTCGCTACACTTCTTATTCTTTCGCAATGTCACACTAGGATCATAAGGTGTTGGAGAAGACTTTCTATCCATAAAGCCAAATCGGCTTAGGACCTTCAACATAGTGAGATTGTGATAAAGTAATCCCACTCTCTTCCACACCTTTTTCTCTTCACCTTTGCTTACAAACCCATCAGCCGATCCATGTAAATTTCCTCATCCAACTCTCCATTGAGAAAAGTTGTCTTCACATCCATTTGATGAATGGCAACCAAGGATAGTAGTGTTCGAATAATGGTCATTCTAGCAACAGGTGAATAAGTATCAAAGAAACCCTCCTTTTGAGTATAACCCTTAGCCACAAGCCGAGCCTTGTACTTGTCAATAGCACCATCAGGTATAAGCTTCTTCTTGAATATCCACTTACATCCAATTGGTTTACAACCAAATGATAGATCGATAGCTCTCAAGTTCCATTAGAAAGAATTGAGTCCATCTCACTACAAATGACTTCTTTCCAATCATCTACAACCTGGAGATGCATATGCCTCTCGCAATAGAAGTGGGGGTATCATCCACAAGGTACAAAATGAATTCATCACCAAAAGATTTTGCAATCCTCTGCTCTTGTTCCTCACAGACTTCACTTTCCTCCTCCTCAAGTGGGTGCTCAAACGACCCAATAGAAGACTCGATGGTATAGTAATATCGAGGAGCTAATTCAAGAGAAAATCTAACAATGCTACGCATATCTTTCAAAGGAAATATATTCTCAAAAAATGTAGCATCACGAGATTCAAAGATTTTATCAACAAGCATATCAGAAATTTCAGATTTTACTACTAAAAATCGATAAGCAATGCTATTGTGAGCATATCCTAGAAAGACACAGTCTACCGTCTTTTGGTACAAGCTTACACTTCTTATTAATTGGAATATTTTTACCAAGCATCCCAATGTGCGCAAGTATGAAAGTGATGGTTTTCTTCCAACCCATATCTCATATGGTGTTGTCTCTTTATTTCTATTTGTAATTCTATTTAGGACATGACTCACAAATAATATAGCTAATATAGCTTCCCCCACCATGCCTTAGATAAACCAACAAGATCTAACATGGCGTCGCCAAGTCGGTCAGCGTATGGTTTTTCCTCTCTGCATCCCCGTTAGACTCGGGCGAATAGGGAGGTGTCCTATCGTGAATACTACCATGTTTCGCACAAAACTAATCAAATATTATAGGAAAATATTCACAACCACGATCCGACCTTATACGTTTAATCTTTCTTTCTAGTTAATTTTCAACTTTAGCCTTAAAGATTTTAAAGTAGTCTAATGCCTCATCTTTAGTTTCCAAAGAAGTAAATATAGCAAAATCTAGAAGCATCATCAATTAACGTCATGAAATATCTCTTTTCGCACACCATTCATCTCATATATATCGAAATGTATGGGTTCTAGAGGTGCCATGTGTCTCTCCTCCACTACCTTGTGAGGCTTTCGAGGTTGCTTAGATTGCACACAATTATGACACTTAGAACCTTTAGTAATGGTGAAATCTAGAATTAACCGCAAGCTAGATAGATGTGACACCAAAATTCACATGACATAAACGAGAATGCCACACACTCGAATTATCATTAATTGTGCCACAAATATGATTCACTGACTTATTACAAAAATCTACCAAACTTAAGCGAAACAAACCTCCGCAACCATAGCCTTCACCAATAAATTGTCCATGCTTAGACATAACTACTTTATTGGACTCCAACACTACCTTAAACCCATCTCATAAAAGAAGGGAAACACTAAAATGGTTCTTACGAATGGTAGGGATATGTTGCATGTTCTTTAGTTGCATGATCTTCCCTGAAGTAAACTTCAGATCTACCGTGTGTCGTCGGTTTATCGGCGATAGTCTAGCAGGGGTATGCCCGGCTAGTAGATTGAGCGGTTAGGGATGCGCGAGATGGCTAACGAGACGTTAAGCAGAACGAGCGAAGGACAAAACACACGGGTTTTACCCTGGTTTGGCCGCCTTGATGGCGTAAAACCTACGTCCTGCTTAGTTGTATTGATTGATTGAGAATATCATGTCCCTCGGGGGGGATCCCTGCTCACCTTATATAGTCCGGGGAGCAGGGTTATAGGTCGGATCCGGTCCGACAAGCACTATCCTGATCGGTTACAATAGGAAAGTATGTAGTGATTACGATTGAGTTATACTAGGAAACTATCTTGGCGACCAAGTTTAGGCCGTGATCTCCGATAATCGCGGTCTTCTAGCGCCAAGGGCTTCATCCGCCGTCCCGGGCCGGCCGAGAGGCCTAGCCTCGGTAACCCGTGAGGGGATAGGGTTTATCCCCCCCACGCCTAGTCCCCGAAAGCACGTCAGTATCTTTGCGGGTGAAAAGAGTCTTGACGCTCCGATCATCGGGAGGTGTTGTCGACCGCCTTCGTATGGTATCGACCAGATCGTTAAACGCCGACTAGCCCCGGAACGACTCTCGACCACCGCTTATGTTCCTGTAGCTTCATTCCATTGCTTCCGACCGCCTAGTCTTGACGAGTCCACCCACTTGGATGCTTTGGGTGCTCCAATGAAAAATCTTTTTCTTTTTCTCGGGTGAAGTGTGCCCACGTGTAGTGGAAAACACTTTGTTAAAATGTAAATATAAAAATGAGCACGATTCACCGTAGGTGAAGTGTGCCCACTTAGTCCCCGAGCCTAGGAGTAGGTGAGCAATCACGTACTGCTAGGGTCATAAGAAAAAATGTGAGCAAAAAGTCCCCGAGTAATCGGAAACCTAACTGGTGCAAAGACCAAACTCCTAGATGGAGACCATTCATGGAGTCCCCGAGCACTGTGTGTCTGCCCGGACGTAGGATGCCAATGCACCATGCATGGGTCAAGGTGCGCACGACACCAACCTAGAGAATATCCAAGACATACAATAATGGCAACAAATCTTAATAGCCCGGGGATTAAGGGGAAGTTAGGCAGAAGATCTGTAGACCCCAGGGTATCCATGAATCTTCGTCGAGAAGATTTGGTCGCCGAGTCCTAAAAATCCGAAAGGCAGCGTATCCGGTCAATTAATATCCCGCATCGTGTAGGGGAACAAACCGAGCGAGAATTGAGGGGATAGGACGCATGGCAACGCCAACTCACGCGCGCCGAAAGCGCAATGATGGCAACCGACGCCGCCCGCCGCCGCACGCACTCAACCCGGGAAATGGGAGACGCGGGCCCATAGCGCGCCGACGGCTGCCCATGCAAAGAACCCTAGGGCGGACGTGGTTATAAATACCGGCGCCCCGCTTCTCCTCGTCTCATCCGCCGGAGTGCTCTTTCGTCTTCTCGAGCCCTTTCTTCTTCCTGCTACAGTGAGCACCGGCTAGGGTTTGCGACCGCAACGGCGCTTCGGATCTTCAATCGCGCCGCCATCGATCTCGAGAGGTAAGCACCCCATAGATCTATGGATTTGCTGTTGCTTGACTCCCCAATGTGGCCGATTTGGGCGTGGATTTGAGCCGTTTTCATTCTTTTGCCAACACTGTTCACTTTCTTGGAATGTAGAATCAGTTGAGGTGGGATGGATCGTCGCGCCGCGGAGGTCGCCCGGGCCGTGGCGAGGTGCCGCGAGGAGGGGCCGGGGCGGCCGCTGCCGTCGGGCCGGGGAGCGCGCTGCCCACGGACGCGATGGAGAGCCCGCGCCTCTCGACGACAGCAGATCCGGTAATCCGGATGGATAGGGAGTGGCCAGCTCGCTGTCCACCGAGGGACGGTGAGGGAGCCGGTGGACGCCCGTGTCTTGCCGGAGAGGGTCATCGCGGCTTGGAGGGTGCCTGAGGCGAGCCATACCCCATGCCTCAAACCGATGAGGTAGTGGTGTTTGAGAGCCACTTCGGGCGTGGATTTGGGATGCCGCGACACCGCTCCTACCCGGAGCTCCCCGATGTCGTACGGGCTCCAACTCGCCACCGCCACCGAATGCCATCCTCGACATCGCCATCTTCATAACGCTTTGTGAGTGTTGCCTCGGCATCCTGCCCAACCTTAGTCTCTGGAAGTATTTCTTCTATGTTCGGTTGAAGGGGGATTCGGGTTCGCGCTAGTGGCGGTGGTGTGTTTGTGAAGCTTCGGCAACCGAAAGCAAGTCGGGCTCCTTCCACGCCGCGCATCGAACGAGGGCCCGCCGGGTACACGCTGGGTTCTACCCCCCGCCGGAGGTGCCCATCCCAAACCGATCCGACCCATGCCCCTGAGACAAGCGAGCCGAACGAGGAGCCCGCCGCGGCCGACATGCCGCGCGGCGGCGGCCGCCGGCTATGATCGAAGACCTGCATGTGGATGGCATCGACCTTGCCCACGTGTTCGCGGAACGCCGGATCCGGCCCACTCAAGCGAGGGATCACCCCGGCTTTCAATACACGGCCGAATGATCCCACCCGCTGAGCCTGCGAATTTCGCCGCCACGGCCAAGTCCGTGAGCGGGGTAGCCAAAATACCGCCGACCGCCGGATACCGCGACGATCCGCGGCGCGGCGCCCATATTCAAGTCCGGAACCCGCCACCACCGGTAAGTGTAGTCTGGATTTGGATTGATGCGCAGTTGTCGTAGATTGCAATTATCTATACCGCCGATGATACTTGCGTATCCATGGGATGACGCGCAGCCGGTACTTTAGCCTGTCACCCGAGGAAGCCGCCGCCGCTCATGCTCGCGCCCTTCGTAACGTTGCCGTCCCCCACCCGCGGCACTGGGTGCCCGAAGGCGCAGCGCGGCAGGGTGTTCGGGCTCGCGGCAAGCCCCTCTAGAGAGCCCGTCCGAGCCCGGACCGTCCGAAGAAGGTGACATGGACGGCCGCCCCGTCGTAACCAAGCTAAAACACCCCTCAGTATGATGACGATTTTCTTGCGATGAAGAACTTCGAGCTTTTGTAGAGTCAATCGCATTTGTAAGTATCCTCGAATGATATCCGTCCCCCGAGTAAGGTTGCGTTGATTGACCATCACTTTGTTATACTCGGCAATCCGAGGAGAGAGAACACCAAAGTGCACCGATCCACCAAGGGCGCCCGAAGCCACATGGTGGCGACGGGCGCACGGAGCGGGGAGGTCGCAGTGGTGGCAGGCTCGAGGCCGCCGCCGTGGTCTACGCCGCCAACGTGTAAGTGGACTTGATGTCGATCGTGGATCGCCATGGTGTCGGGTGAATGTGTATGAATCATGCCGCGATGCAGATGGGGCCCGCCATCAAGCTCGCGGTGATACCGACCGCCGCGGACGCCAAAGAATGGGGCGAGCTAAGAAGACCTAAGACAACCTCGGGGGGCCCCTGCCAGATGTGCCTACCAAGACGCCCAGCAGCGGCGCCCCGAAGAGATAGCCGGCACCAAGTCCACCAAGAGCCGCCGACGCCGCCCCCCTCCAGAGCCGCAGCACCGAGGCCGGATGCCGCGCCCTGGTCAACCGCCCCCGAGTCCCCCTAGACTACATCCAAGTCGAGGGTGATGATCGAGAGATGGAGGAGGTCGACGGGCCGGGTACGGCCGCGGAGGACCCTGCCCTGTGGAGGAGCAGAGTGGCCGGATGTTGAGGAGGGAGGACGAGCCGACGCCGCATAGCCCGCCAAGTGGAGGAGGGGAGCCACCGCCGCGCCACAGATGTATTCGACCACGCCAACTTCATGGGCGGTTGACTTTGACGCACACAACTTGTGATTGTATGCTATTGTACAAAGATATCCGGAACGAAGAAACTCCGCCGGCCCGCGTGAGGAGAGCCGGAAGAATGCCGGGCCCCCGTGAGGCCGACAGCGCCTGGATGAGCTCTCCCATGAGCGCGACCACCTAGCGGAAGAGCGGGCGTGCTCATGGCCAAGAGGGACCGCCTCGCTGGCCGGCAACAAATGGCGCGTCTGGCCATGCATTCGCAGAGAGAGACAGCCGCTAGCCGCCGAGCGAGGTTCTAGAGGTCGAAAGCGAACTCAGCGAGAATGCGAGGCCGCCGAGTTGCCGAGAGGCAACGCCAAGCGCTGGAAGCGTAGCGTGCGCGCACTGCCGCCGACCGCAGCGGCTTGAAGAGGAGCGTCCGAGCACTACACCACAACACCACCGCCATCATATTATCTCGATGCTAAAAATTATTTTTATCGAAAGCAACGGTCGACGCTATAGATATTATTACGATCATCGGACGCTAATTTCTTGTGCAACGACTTGTTGTCTGACGCTGTATATAGGTATATTTATCATCGTGTGGTCTGACGCCAAAATTGCTTACATGGTCATGCGGTCTGACGCTAATCAATGGTCCCACATCAGCCCAACTATTTTGGCCCAGCCCAGGAACGCAGGCTCTGTGATCCCCAAACCCTAAATCATTGTTGTCTTGGCCGCCGCCGCCGCCGTCGCCCGCTCGCTCAGCTCCCTCTCCCGATTCCCTCCCGAAACCCTTCCACCACCGAGAGCCTCCTCCTCCTCCTCGCCGGTATTCTGCTGCTCCTACCCGCTGGTGGTATTCCCCTGCTCATCCCCTGCCGGTGGAGGTCCCCTGCTCATCGTCCTTCAGATCCAGCCATGTGGACCGTAAAGGCCCAGCCGGAGTGGGAGCCATGGCCTACATGGAGGCCCCGTCGGAGGCGTCAGCGCAAAGGATAAGGACGTCGAAGCGGAAAAGGCGGCATGCCTGCCGGTGCTCGTGTGGGAGATCGAACGGATCGACACCATCCGCTACTTTGTGGGTCAGTATCTCTTGCCTCTGTCACTTTTCTTCCCAATTGTCAAGCAGAGGGGCAGATCCGCTAATCTGTCCAGCTATGGCAGTCACCAAACCTGCCTGACGGCAAATACCACAAGTCCACACGCCCTCACACAGAGGCAAATCGTCTAGCCACCTCCCTGAAATTCTACCAAAGCAAAGATGCATTGATTTCGTTAAATTAGCTGAAAAACGAAACCATCCTCATGGATATTGGGCTGCCTGCTATGCTCATAGTTTACTGTCCGCCCATACCTGTCACGTGACGTTGAGTAGTGCAGAATGGTGGCAATTTAATATTTTGTTTTTATCATTGCTAGTCGGCTGTTGAACTGACCCAAATTTGGAGTTATGCTATATAAAGGAAACACACTAGTAATATTTATTTGGATTCTTTATATATATAAAGTTTTGTCCTAATCTTTCTTGGATCCGTCTCTACAGTTAAACAGGAAATAGTCCAAGTATTTTACTACTGAAGTAACCTGTAAAGGAAAAACTTTATTCAGGATGTTAATATGTTACAAATGTTACAAGTATTAATAGGGATGAAGAGAGGTTGATTGATCAAATAAAAGCATTAGATTAATAGTTCTTTTGAAAGATAACCAGGGGTTTTGATGCCTAAAATGTTGCCATGACATGGCTTTTAATCTACATTTGAACTCCTAATTTGCTCTCCAATGCAATGAGTACTGCTTGCAGATATAGAATACATGTGGATGTTCAATATATACTCAATTTGCAGTTAGTTGATTCAAGTGATTTGTTGGTGTGTAGGATGATCTTTTTAGATGCAATGCATATGTTTGGTAGTTGATCTGCATATCAAACCCTACACTGTAGTGTCCCTTTTTCCCCCTTCTAATGTGATTTTCTGGAAGACATTCTTCTAACATTTGGCCCAATTTTGGATAAATCACTAGGATCAAAGGAAGTTGCTAAAGGGAATTTGGCACCTGAAACCAAGAACCCTGTATCTTTTGATGGCATCAAGGTTGAAAATTAGTGCTAGCAAGCTTAAGATGGAAGCCATCCTCTAGCTGTTGGAGTTAGAGCACCACTGCTGCCAACCGAAAACATCACGAGCAAGTGTCATATAAGAAATGAATTACTGCATTTGCAATTAAAAAGGTAGGTAAAGCATCTTATATTGTTATCGCAAGTATTGGATTGTGGGTGACAACGCTGGACACCACCTGCTTGGCACTGTCTATTTTTTCCTGACTTTATGATATGTGACTAGTAAAGACTTCTTGTTTATTGATTAGTTGAGTCTGGTAATGTAATATTAGACTAAAAATGTGCATCTTATTTATGGACCGACATTCTAATCCAGCTCCTATGGCCTTACCTGCATTGTTGATATATTGCTCTCTGATTGTGTGGTGTCCTGCATCCAGGTCTGTCTGCAAACAGAGGTGGGCACCAACCTTCAGATCCTGATGGATAACTATCTGTACCATCTTCATAAGGTAATTAGTTGATGGTTCAGTGATCATTTCTCCCTTTTTCAGTTTTCATAAGCATGATTCATGTCTATTTTTTATTGTTGTCTGTGTGGTCACTGAATATAACATGTGTGCTGAGAAAAAGGTTGAATATATTGTTCCTGTTGCCCGCAAACCTAAGATGATTATTTGAGTTGACAATCATGATTCAGTCACATGTTTTTATTTTTTCCCGTCAATTCACTCGCCTCCCAGGTGCGTACGTCGCCTAGCTGCTATCCTTGCTTCTTGTTTTGCACTTGTTCATTCCCTGGCCGGCTTGTTGCCGTTCTTGTGTATGTAGCCATGCGTCCGTCTCATTATTTTGTTGAGCCAAATCAGAGCATATGGATAGATGAACCACCTAGTTACCGGCGTGTGGGAGCGCAAGTCTACTAGTTCATACTTTATGGATAGATGAACCACCTAGTTTACGCTGATGGAACCTGAAATTGTGCTCCATGGCTCTTCCTGCACTCTTATTTTTCAACTGAATTGTTGATGAACGAACTCTTATTTTTCTGTCAGAAATTGTGACACGTACTGCATATAGGGCTCCTGAAATTGCATTGCATTGTTGAGACGCCTGTAATAAGAAGCAGTCTGTCATCACTGTCACTGCTCATGAAACGCTGAAGTACTGAACAACTTTTTTTTTGACATGAAAGTACTGAACAACTTTGAATCGAGCGTCCCTGCATGAAGAGTTGCATATTAGATTTTTCTTTTTGTGTTACAGGTGGACTCAGATGCTCATCAAACTGTATATATTTTAGTTGTCCTTGAACTCACAAATTTCTGGGATTATAGCGTATCTATAGTTGCTGCATAGGTTCAGACAAGCCTTTGCTTACTTGCTTAAATAAACTGCAGGATGCAAATAGACTAGGACTGAAAGCCGTGACTGGAGAGGACTACTGTCGAAGTTGTGATACAGCACCCAAGTGACACAGTTTCTAAGTGGGTAAGTGGTTTCTTGGCATAAACAGGTTTAACAAAGTTGTGATGATCCAGTTGTGAACCGTCATGGTTCTTAGCAGCATTGATGCATCTGTCAATCTAGAATCTAGAAGTGTATATATTTGAAATTTACTGTACTGTTCTAGATTTCACTAGCAGTTTTTTCTGCTTTCTAGTCTGTCCATATGTCTACATCTTTAAGTGTTCCTCTGACTATTGTTTCCTTCAGCGTTTCTGAGTGGCAACAAGTTAAAAAAAGATTAATGGAGGTTCACTGTTTGCTCCCATTGAGTAACACAAGTCTTAATTAAATAGTTAAGTTTCTGTAGAGCATCAATTGACTTATAATCAGTAGCATTCTGCTCTTAAATCAGTATACATCACTATTATGTGGGTAGCTTGGACTATGACTTGACTGGGGTGTTTGTTCAGTAATCAGTAGCATTCTGCTCTTAAATCAGTACATCACTATTATGTGGGTAGCTTGGACTATGACTTGACACAACTTTGGCATGGATGTATTGTTTCATCATTCATATGTAACTGCTCTTGGTTAATCTATTGACTTATAATGTGTACTTCATGGAACCTTGATCTTGTTCATAATAAAATGGTAATTTATTACTTGCTTGTCCTTGTGGTTTCTGCCTTTTTTATGCACTGCATGCTTTTCACCTAAAACATACTCCTAACAAGTATTTCTCTCTCCAAATGTTCACACACTTGCTAAGTCTCTAAAGATTATGGATTATTTAGTGGCTAATTCTCTCCAAATGTTCACACACTTTCTAATTCTCCCCAATGCAGATGGCAGCGGCAGTCCACCACCCTCTAGCTCCATGCGGCAACAGGCTGTTCTGCCTCCTCCATCACTTTGGTGCAGATCCAGGTAGGTTAGCTTTGTCCTGCTCTCTGGATTATGCCATCTAGTCAGCAGATCTAGATGGCATGTTAGTAGTTGTAACCTACTAGTTTTGATCTGTATATTCAAATTTTAGATGCTACTTGCTAGTTGTGACTTGTGATACTTATTGTGACTTGTGATATTTTGCTAGTTGTGACTTGTGGCCTGCATCTAAGTACCTGTAATTGCTTCTTGCTACTGTACTAGTTCGTACTAGTAGGGATCTAGCTAGAGTAGTGGAAATCTGAATTTTATTAGTAAAGGATGTGTTTACTGAAATGTACAAAATATGAATAAATATTCTTTAGAGTTTATTTCC
Organism: Hyparrhenia diplandra; assembly: GCA_015847255.1. NCBI lineage: Eukaryota > Viridiplantae > Streptophyta > Magnoliopsida > Poales > Poaceae > Hyparrhenia > Hyparrhenia diplandra. Next base: position 36,699 of record JADLZK010006295.1, on the reverse strand, counting down.
CAGTAACAAATGTGATAGGCCTAGTTAGTTCCCTGTAAGTTTTTTTAATGGAAATTATTCATGCTGCAGTTAACCCTACACATTAGTTTAACAAAAATGAAACATAACTCCAGCTGATCATGGAATTTAGAGCACAAGCATCTGATGTTAACATGTATATGCACAAGACTAGTTAAGCAGCAAGGTTAAGTAAAGCCATTTATTACCTATCTAAATTATACTATCAGCTGCAAAATACTTTAAAGTGTTCATTGGCTGTTATGATACATTTTCAATGAGTGCACATTGGCCTGATTATAAGTACATACGACATAGCAGATTGATGCAATATGCAACTAGGAGTTGTTATGGTACTTTTTCATTAAGTGTTCATTGGCTTTGTCATAAGGATGCACTTTCTTTGTGGTTCAGGCAGTTTGGTTCAATTGAAATCATCGAGGTGGAGAGGAGCGGACACTGAACTCACTAGAAGGGCTAGAACTTAGGTGAGCAAACATTCTTAACTTGAGCTGATAAGCTGCACTGCAATGGAAGAGAGCTTACTATTAACGATAGAAGGATCAGTATACTAGAGGGCATTACTCCTACTTGATGGGATAATTTATTGCTGAAATTTAAACTTAACCGAAAGTTAAATTGGTTAGAGGCATATGTTTCACTTAGGTGCAAACGAGGTCTAATGTTTTAGATAATAACTCATATACTTGTACTATTGCTGATTACATGGTTATATTTTTTCAGGAATGTTGGGCACTAACTTTGGCTTGAGTTTGTGGAAAATGATTATCCACATAACCTCATGGATGTGCTCCTGTTTTGGCAAGTTATTCCTTTTTGTTTTTTTAGTTCCTAGAAATGATAGTGTACAAACTTTGGGATGTGAAACACTGAGTACTAGTATTGTATTGCCACCTGAGGTGTGCTTAACTTTGCTGGAGGTGACTTACAAGACAAATTCGATGTTATATGTATTGATATGCATTTGTATGTGTTTGTATATCTTAATGTTACATCAGTGGACGCAATATTAAGCTTGAATATCCATTTTATGTGTGGTATTTTTTTTTTTTTTTGGGTACATCATATTGTCCCGTTGAACGATCCGACGCTATAAATATATGAAGTGTTAGATGATCTGGACGCTAAATGCATGGCTACTGACCGTCTGACGCCAAAGAGTAGTAGCAGACTGCCGACGCTAAAAAAATGCAAAGCAACAGATTGTCGGACGCTAAAAGTCTGGTCTGACGCTAAAGATTTTTAGCGCCGGGACTTACAAATCGGCCTGAAGTCCGACGCTATATGCCCTTAGAGTCGGACCATCCGACGCTATATGCCACTTTTTAGGGTCGATCGTCCGATGCCATTTCGTGTTGTGGTGTAGTGGAGCTTTCGCAGCTCGCGAGGAGCGGACGCGCCTCGAGGCCCGAGCCATGTGCCGGGTATGTGTGAAGGATGGCCAAATAGTCGATCCAAGACACCTCGGAAAAAATGTTAGTAGTAAGATGATTGACACGTTGATTGTGTGATACCTTTGCGAAGTATGAAGCTTCCGCCGAGACCTCTCGCGGCAAGAATCGGTGATGGCGAACCGCTTGATCCGGTGAACCGCACGAAGAGCTTCGAACACCACCGACCGCGACGGTATGTCTCTCTCGTTGAAGAACAACTACCCGCTTGCGAAAAATTATGTAGACGGTTTGCCGATCTTACCGTATATGTATTGTTAGCCTTGGCGCGCGCCTCCGCCATCGGATCCGTGATCCGGAGGTCGAAAAGTGCTCTGTGGAGGGGTCGCACGCAAAGTCTCCCGGAAGACGTCCGGGCCAATCCTCGACGCCATTCATGGCTATGCGGTTGGCGGGTCAATCCGGGAAGCGCCGCCGACTAACGCACGTAACGTGGAGGAAGCGGAGCACCGCGGCCCGGGCAAACTTTATGGAGTTCACCCGCCAGGCTACTCGTGACATGGCTCGACATACTACGTGTTGACACCTGTTATAGCATAATATTAATAGTCAACTAGAACATAAAATAAGGGCACAAAATGAATATCAACATAGACTAGGGGCTTGACTAACATAGTTCCACAAGTTTTGGTGATTTGTATATTTTCGTGGACTAAACAGAAAAGCTAGAGTTTGCAAAACATATGAAGCATAAACATGTTACAAATATATTCCAAGATAGCACCATTGCAAAGAGCTCGTCGAGACGATCGAAACGGATATATTGTTTGCTATATTCGTAGTCCGTAATCAAAAGATATCGATTGCGAGAGCGCAGTTCACTAAAACGGTCATAACTTTCTCATCCGACTCCGTTTCCTGCAAAATACCGGTCATTACGAAGCTATCGACGAGATCTACGCACCCACAAAATCTAAACTCGTTGTGCCACAAGGGCCCGGTGGCCGCCAAGGCCATTTAGGCCGGCCGCCAAATGTCCTAAGCCCGATCCAAAATTTATCTTCGTAGGACGGTTTGTAACCGACATTGAGGTTGTATCTACACCGTTGCCAAGGTCGGTTTGATCCAAGGGCTATCGCTCATCGCCAAGGCCTATATAAGAAGACCCCCGACCCGTGGTTAAACCCTAATTCATTCTATTCATTATCTCTCGCCTGTAGAGGTGTCCCAATGTAAGGATAACCTCTCTCGGGATTAGTGAATTAGAAGTAGATTAGAAGAAGATTAGCCATGTAATTAGAAGTAGATTAGACATATAATTAGAACTAGATTAGATCTAACTTAGATCTAATCAGAGTAAAGGAGAGAGGAGCTATGCTCCTGCTCGAGATGTCTTCGAGTATGGTATGTCTTTGTATCTTCTCTACAAGACTTATGATTCACATATTTATCTTCTCTATTTACTTCCATGTTTTACATATATGGTTAAATATAGTTGTTATGCTATTGCATGGGATCTCCGCTCGTATTGAGGACTCTAGTTATTCATGGTAGCTAGAGTAGTAATTTATAGTGTAGACTTGGTGTCTAGACTATAGGTTACCTGACATTGCACCCAACCTCACGGATAGTTTGTGGTAGCCCCAGGTGGTGACAGCCCTGATGGCCGATGTATTCCACCACGTTCGGGTTGGTGATTGTAGGACCTTGCCAAACCTTCCTAGCCCCTTCTCATCCCTTTCTGTGGTTAGTGCTTTGGTGTCCCGAAGTGTTATGGTATAATTGCTATCATAGAACCTAAGTAATAGAAAAGTACCCAGGAACCTTGATTTCTCTCTTTAACCTCTTGATTAGTTTAGTTATTCTTTTATAATCTTAGGTAGGTTATGCTTAGTTATTTACTTACCCTTTATTAATTATCCCCTCACTTTAGTCTAGTGGTTTGCTAAGTTAGTGGATACATGATTGTGACTTATTAGAATTCTTTAGCCAAAACTTTCCTGTGGATACGATACTCTAGAATACTCATCCTAGGGAAAAGCTACAATGGTAGGTGTTCTGTGCGCTTGCAAAATCCTTCATATTCTTTTAGCACTTAACAAATGCCAACACTCTGGCGGTGGCTCGCTCCCATCATCCCGAGGTGCAGTTTCAGCGCGTCCGCCTAGGCTACGCACTCGGGACATCGGAGGCCGCCGCTCTAAACCTCGCGGGGAGGTTGACGAGGCGGCGACGAGCTTGCCGACGAGATGAACCCTCTCCTGTGAGCTGTTGGCGTCGAAATCCTGGGTGAGGTTTCCCCAGGCATAATACTTTGCTTCTTTTGGCCGTAGCAAGAAACAGTTAGTGAAAAAACAGTTGAAAAACACTCATGGTCTTAGCCGAGCCATGCCCGGATGTGGGTGGCAGTTATTAGCTAATACTTTGTTTTTATTTCATAATCGTTTTAGCATGCATACGATTATGGTTGATGATGAAGTGTAGACCGTAGACGAAAAAGGGGGTCACCTATGGTGGACGCCAATCCTAGCCTTAACGCTACCGGTATAGCCGCAAAGAAGCGAGACGCGATCCTCGGGCAAGCTATTGGGCCGTTTGACTACGCTAGGGAGTCATCCGCCGCCGTCGATCTATGCGGAGTACACCAAATACACATACCGCAAAAAACGACCAAAGTACGAGACGGCTCTAGGAGGCCCAAAGGACATTAGAGTATGGTCGAGCATGGAAATAAATTGTTACGTCGGCCGAAAGAAAATATAACCATGTCAACGCACTCAAATAAACTTTCTTAAATTGTGCGACAACGTAAGGCGAAAAAAAATGATACAAGCCGGCTTACAGAGTCCCCGAAGTTACGGAAAAATCGCCGCAGTGCTCGATGTTCCAGAGTTGGGGACGCCGATATCCTCCATGGTCGCCAACCGGTATGCTCCCCGCCGGGTAACCTCTTTAACTTTGAAGGGGCCTTCCCAATGAGATCCCAAATTGTGAACACTCTTCTCGCTTCCTTCGGGACCAGTCGCCAACCGCAAAGGCTCTTCCGCTGCATTGCGATTGTAATATCTTCGAATGCCCTCGAGGTATTTAGCATTCCGCATGCGGCAAAGATTGCAGCGGGTTTCTTCGAAAGCGACGGCCATCTTCTCGAAAGTAGCGTCCGAAGTTTCTTCATTATAATTCTCGACCGAGGAGAGCGAAAAGGCGATGTCGGCCGGGAGGACTCGCTTCGAACCAAACACCATGAAGTATGGGGAAACACCACATCTTGGTGGGCCGAAGTTCGAGTCCCCGCACGACGGCAAAGCAGCTCTTTAAGCCATCAACCGGTATTTCCCATCCGGGCCGAAGAGTCGCCCGCAATGCGCCTAATATCATGTCGCTTGCTCGCTCGGCCCGCCTGCTGGCGCGAGGATGGGCGACGACACGTATTTCACCCGGATGCCTTTGTCTTCGCAATAATCCCAAAAATGGCTGCCAGTAAATGTGCTACCGAGATCTGTGATGATGGAGTTTGGGATGCCAAAGCGATGGACCACCTCATCTAACATCTCAACGGCTTTGTGCTGATTGGCATCAACCAAATGGAGGTATTCGATCCATTTGGAGAACTTATCAACCATGACGAAGACCCACTTGAAACCACCGGGGGCTGCTTTGAAAGGTCCGATGGCATCAAGTCCCCAGCACGAGAAAGGCCATGCTGCCGGTATAGTCTGGAGCTCATGTGCTGGCACGTGCGTCTGCTTCGCGAAGAATTGACACTTCTTACAATGCCGTACCAGGTGTTCTGCATCGGCAACCGCCGTCGGCCAATAAAATCCTGCACGGAAATCCTTGCCGACCAAAGTGCGAGAGGCAGCGTGATTGCCACAAATCCCACCATGGATTTCGTCGAAAGCGGCTTTATACCGTCTTCCTCGGAGATGCACTTCTACAGGACCCGGTCCCCTATACTCGTCCGCATAAGGAAACCGTCGACTAGGACGTAATTCTTACTTCATCGGATGAGACGCTCTTGCTCTGTCCGATCCTCGGGGACGAGAGCTTCCTGCAGATATTTGATTATCGGGACCCGCCAGTCTTCGTCAACGGAGTTGGACAGCGTAGCAACGATATGCTCGGCTATCTCTAGTGGAGGGCCCGGCGCAGGATCACTGATGGTTGGTTTCCATAGATCTTCGACGAAGACGCCCGCCGGTATCTTTGCCCGAGAAGAGCCAAGTTTGGAAAGTTCATCTACTTTGGTTGTAATCCCGAACCACATGTTCAAAACCGAGCACAATAGAACTTGCCCTCCAATTTTCTTATAGCTGCCACATACGCGTTCATCTTCTCACTCTTGCAATCCCAATCTTTGTTGACTTGCTTGATTACCAATGCCGAGTCCCCGAATACCTACAGTCGGCGAATCCCAAGCCGGGACAAAGAATACGGAGGCCGTGAAGGGCGCCTCATATTCCGCAAAGATTGTTAGATGCCGGAAGTGGATCCGAGGACATACCGGAGCGTATCCCCCGAGGGCGATATGATGTAGACGCCAGCCGGGGTCCATCGATGTTGAGCGAACCGTCGGGATACATCGTCCCCTTCTCGGCCGGTGTCTTCGAGGGGGAGTCTCCGGATCCGTCCACTGCAAACGAAATCCGCCAATTGCTCGCGACTTGATGGTACTCCTATTCTTGTATTCAATGGTGAACAAAGCCGACTCGACGCCCACTTGCATATACGACCATTGGCATCCTTATTCCAGCGAACGTCGCCCAATGGGTAGTCCGACACCACGGTGATCGGGTGAAGATCGAAATAGTGACGCAGCTTGCGAGGCGTGATGAGAATTCCATAGAGCAATTTACTCAGATATGTAAGTACCTTTGTTTGGAGTCGTTCAAGTGCCGCTAACGAAGTAGACCGGCCGTTGGATGGGGTATACATGCCCTTCCTCCGCGCGCTCGACAACCAAGGCGGTACTAACCACCCGGTTGGTCGCTGCGATGTAGAGCAGTATCGTCTCCGCGTCGTTCGGGGCCACCAGCACTGGAGGCGTGGTGAGAAACTTCTTGAAGCCGTTGAAGGCCTCTTGAGCCTCATTGGTCCACTCAAGCTTCTCTAGCGAAGGAGTTTGAAGAACGGCAATCCCTTTTCACCGAGCCGTGTGACGAAATGGCTAAGTGCCGCCATGCATCCAATCAATTTCTGGACATCTTTGACGTTTTGGGGTGGTTTCATCCGCATGATGGCGCTGATTTTCTCCGGGTTTGGCTCGATGCCATGCCGGCTAACAATGTTGCCGAGCAAATTGCCAGAGGGGACGCCAAAAACACACTTTCCCGGGTTAAGTTTCCATTGGTACTCGTTTAGCTTGGCAAACACCCTTGCAAGATCGTCGACCAGGGAAAGGGCACTCTGGGTCTTCACCACGACGTCGTCGACGTAAGCCTGAGCGAGGTCGGGGATGAGGTTCCCTAAGCGCCCCGTATAGCCCGGCCGGTAGGTGGCTCCGGCATTCTTGAGCCCGAACGCGACATAGTAGTGTAGCAAGAGGGCGCCAAACGGAGTGATGAAGGAAGTCTTCTCCCCGGTCTTCGATTGCGAGGGCAATCGATGATAGCCTCGAGTAGCAATCCAGAAGCCGAGTAGCTCGCAACCCCGCAGCGGAGTCGACAACCCGTCGATACGCGGAGACCAAACGGGTCTTTAGGGCAAGCCCTATTGAGATCGGTATAATCAACGCACATCCTCCATTCATTATTCTTCTTTCTTACAAGGACCGGGATTAGCTACCCGGTCGGGGATGATACACTTTCGCGAATAAAGCCAGCAAGCCTAATAATCTAGTTACTTCGCTTTAATAGCGGTGACTTTTCTTTATTAAAGCGGCGTATTTTTACGGCGCCGCGGCTTGGTTGTTGGCTTGACGCGTGGCGGTGCTCGATCCGGCTCCGAGGTACTCCGGGCATATCGGCGGGTTTCCACGCCGAAAATGCTCACGTTCTCCCTCGAGAACCGGACGAGCGTCTTCCTATTTGGGGTCAAGGTTGACGCCTATCTTGGTCGTCTTGGACGCATCGCCCTCCACCACCGGATGTCTTTAGTGTCCGACGGCTTGGTGGTCTTCTTCGTCCGCTTCTCCTCGGGTATCTCGAGGTTAGAGGGGTTCAGCTTCTTCGCGTTCTTGATGACCTCCTCCTGTCGAATCGACTGGAGGATGAACTCCCGCTTGTCGAGGCCCTCCTTCTCGCAGACGTAGGCCATGTGTACGTTGGCCCTGCATGTAAGGACCCCCTTGTCCGTGGGGATCTTGAGGATGAGGTAGCCGTGAGTGCGGACCGCCATGAGCCCAGTTAGCCTGTGTCGCCTAATAATGGCGTGGTACGGCGAATCGAAGTCACGACAACGAAATTCATGTACCGATGCGATGATGCTTGAGCCGCCGAATCGCACACGAAGCGTAACCTCCGCCCGAGGGAACCGACGACTCCCCGATCCCCGTAACGGGTGGTCATATGGCTTGAGGTCGCCCTTCGTGATGTCCGAGCCTTCATCGAAGTTCAAACAAGATGTTCGTGGCGCTCCGGCCGATGAGGACCTTCTCGGCGCGCGTACGCCCGATCACGGCCCAGGACGAGGGGAATCGCCTCGGTACGGGTTGTTGCACCACCGGGTCGCCGCGTCCGGTTATGACGACGCCGGAGAAGGTGGGCCGCATCGGCCCCGTGGACCCTCGCCGAAGTCTTTGACGGCCGGACATTACGCGAGATCTTACGATCCCGCCCACCTCGCAGCCGTAGTGTCCGCCCATGATCATGTGAATGACGCCGTCTTCGGTGCGGTAGCGGTGCCTAGGATCGGCGTCCTTGTCCGGGTCTTCTTCCTAGTTGTTATGGACAACCTTGGGTGCCTCCTCCGCCGCTCGTCGGTGATCTTGAGCTTCTTGCGCTCGCTTTCATACTCGGCGTTAAAGTGCCGACATTCTCGCCGGAACTATGATTCAAGTCCGGGTGTCGGGGACACTTGCCGTGTAGGAGCTTCTTGATCGGGTCTTGCCAGTTGAGCGCTTTCTTCTTCCCGCCGGCCTTGACATTGTTGACGCCACCTCCTCGGCGGTTCCGATCATGACGACGCTTCGTGATAGTTGCCACGACCCTCTTCCCCCGCGACTCATGTCGCGGGAATCGTCGGGGCGGCGTTATCGTGGACGCCGTCGCGTAAACTATCGTCGCGGGGGGCATCTCGGCGGGGAATACTCTCGGGCGAATAGTCGTAATCCTTATGGAAGACACGTATTCGGCCTCGTCTTGCCCGCGAACCTCTCGCGCCATATCCAGCAAATTTGGACATGGTTGTGATCTTGGACCTGTGGAGCTTCTTCCGCAGCTCTTGGGCGCGGCGTTACCATTGGAGACAAGGCCCTTGGTGAACGCGCCGACGCATTCCTGGTCGGTGATATCCGGGATTGTCGGGCGCACCTCGAAAAACGGGCGGATGTACTCCCGAGTGGCTCATTGCGGCGAGGCGCAACCTCTCCAAGTCGTACTTTGTGCCCGATTGCTTACACGTGGACTTGTAGGTGCCGATGAAGATATCCTTGACGTCTTGCCACGTCGCGTAGTCTTCCTTCCGGCAGGCCGGGGAGCCGGCCGATTGGCTGCCCGGGTCGAGGCTAATCGGGAAGTAGTTCGCCATGACATCCTCCCCGCCTCCGGCCGACCTGATTGTGATCTCGTAAATCATGACCTAGGCCTCGGGATCTTGGTCGCTGGAGTACTTCGAGAGGGCATTAGTGCCTTTGAAGCCTAGAGGCCATCGGACCCGGCGGAGATCTGGGTGGTAGGGCGGATCGTAGTGATCGTGGAGGTTCCCGGTTGGGTTTCCATACAACATGTTGTATTCCTCACGTCGCCGGATCTCGGCATCCTCGCGAGCCTCACCGCAAGCTTGTAATGCGGTAGCGACATCTCGGGCAATCTCGATCTTTGTTGCGGAGGTCGGGGGATGCTGGTTTTGATCTGACCGGGGGCCGAGGTGGTTGACCACCCGCGCCACCGATCGGAGCACCGCGCCCAGCCCCCCGCTCCGATTGCCGGCCGCCTTGGCCTGCGTTACGCCCGCCGCTTTGCTATACGGGGGCGCCCGCCCGTCGCGTCTGCGAGATTGGTTTGCCCCCTTGGCATGGAGGACGCCTCTTCCTGCCCGGGTGTTGCGACTCCTCGGCGATGACGCCGACGATGACCGGCGCTGGGCGCGAGATGAACCCGAGACGGGATTAAGCTGGCGTGGGTGGCGAGATGTATCCCCGGACGTCATCTATTGTGGCGTTCTCCTCCGCAGCAAGAGAGCCGCCGCCGGGCGATGTTCTCGTTTCCGTGTCTTGTGGATTGGGATTCCCGCCACCTCGTTGAACTTAGGACCGCAGATTCCGGCAGAGTCCGCAAAGCTAGCCGGGAAGCGGCCGGCACCGCCGGCTAAGCCCGAGCAACAGCGCCCTGCTCCGCTGCGACCGGCGGCGCCGACGGCGTTGCGCCCTCCCGCAAGGCGGAGCTCGCCCCTCAAGGGTGTCGAGTCCTCGGGCCGACGAAGATCCCTCCGCCGTAGGTCTCCTTGGGAGCTGTACCCGGCCGAACAATGGGAGTCGTAGCCGATTTCCAGCTCCATCGGATCCCGGAGGATGGTAGTGGTGGCGTCGGATGAAGTCGGAGGCGGCGCGGCCGTCACGGAGCTCGGTACTCTCCTCCTCCCCTCGCTCCAGATCGGAGAGGGCTTAGCTCGCAGATGTGGTCGCGCGTTGTCGACGAGGTGGCCCGCGATGCGATGGGTGCGTCGATGAAGTCGTAGGGTCCAGGACGGTCCTCCGACCGGGTCCCAGCCCAGCGCTTTGGCCACCCACGGATGATGAGAAGTGGACAACCCGCCCTCGAGTAGAAGTGACGACGGACCTTGGCCGAGGGAAGATTGCCCCCCGACCAGATCCGCTTCCCCGAGGAGCATTGGGCAGCCCGTGTCGTGGTCGACGTTGTTCCCGTGGTAGAGAGCGATATGGTCGAATCAACCAAAGGGGAAGACTCAATCTTACCGATCTTGAGCTTGTCGGTCGCCGAGTAGATTGTCAACGCCGTGGCGAAGCGCCCGGCGTGTCGACACGAACGGGTGGGTGAGCCTAATCGAGTCCGAGCGCCCCGCCCGGGTTGGGGTCGGTGCCGATGCCGCAGTAGCATGCCTCGCAGATTGGATCTGAACCGGCCTTGAAGTTGTTGACGCCAAGCGTGGCGCCGTTGTTCCCGAAGAGTGTCCCGGATTGGATGTCCTCCATCGGGTCGTCCGCCATGGAGTCAGGGAAGATCACCATCTTGTTAGCCATGGCGTATTCGTGCACACCCCTACCTAGCGCGCCAATCGTCATCGGTTTATCGGCGATAGTCTAGCGGGGTATGCCCGGCTAGTAGATTGAGCGGTTAGGGATGCGCGACATGGCTAACGAGGCGTTAAGCGAGAACGGCGAAGGACAAAACACACGGGTTTTACCGGGTTCGCCGCGCCTTGATGGCGTAAAACCTACGTCCCCGCTTAGTTGTATTGATTGATTGAGAATATCGTGTCCCTCGAGGGGGGATCCCCTCCACCTTATATAGTCCGGGAGCGGGGTTACAGTCGGATCCGGTCCGACAAGAACTATCCCGATCGGTTACAATAGGAAAGTATGTAGTGATTACGATTGAGCTATACTAGGAAACTATCTTGGTGACCAAGTTTAGGCCGTGATCTCCGATAATCGCGGTCTTCTAGCACCAAGGGCTTCAGTCCGCCGTCCTGGGCCGGCCAGAGAGGCCTAGCCCGAAGTAACCCGTGAGGGGATAGGGGTTTATCCCCCCACACCGTGCCAACACCACGAACAGAAGCATGTGACTCATTCCCCATTAGGACAGAGAATCCTTGGAGCCCCTGCTAAGAAGAAAACAAAGAGATGTCAGCACATACGTGAATATTAGCCCTGTATCAACCCACCAACTTGGTGATTGAAGCACTGATAGTATAGTAGGAACATTACTGTACTCATCATCAGCATTGCTAATAGTTACGAGGTTGACGTTCTTATTTTTCCCATCGAAAAAGTGACCAAGCTCTCCAGTAGTGAAGCAAGGCACATCATCATTGTTTTTCTTCTTCTCGAAGTAGTTCTTCATTTGGCATTGGAATATTTATTCCTACCTTTGGTCTTGCCATGTGGGTTTTCCTGCACCTATGCCAGAATGGCTCTTGTTCCCCTTCCCAATAGTGTTCTTTGCCCGAATCTTTTCCTCAACATCAAGAGATGCAACCAGATTTTCAACTGATAGTTTCTATCTCTTGTTGCCGAAGTGCTTCTATGAAGAAGGCAACTTAGCATTAATGCATAAGGCTACAAACTCATCGGGTATGACACACCTAAGGAGTTCAAGTTCTTTTGCCATGTGCTGAACCTCTGAAAGGTCCTAAATGGCTAGAGGGGGGGTGAATAGCCTAATAAAATTTCTACAAAATCACTAGAGCAACTTGTTAGTAAATAACAAAGCGTAAATGTGTTTGCTCTAGCTCTACTTGTCGGCAAGCCTCCTATTGACAATTCTAGTTGCTATAGTCTCTAATTCACACACAAGAGCTAAGTCTCTACTTTACCAACTAGGTGAACAATCTAGATTACACTAAGCAAGACTAAGCAACTAAGCAATTCTACTCAAACTACACTAGCACAATATATATGAACGTAATGCAAGAGTGTAGAGGTGATATACCACAATGTCGAGGCTAGTCAATCCAATCACCAAGGATGAAACAATGAGATAACCAAAGTGAAGCCAATCACCGAGAGACAAATGGAGACATGAGATTTAACCCGAAGTTCACTTGAGCACCCTCAAGCTAATCTCCGTTGTGCCGACCTTCTCACGTGTGGGTCAAGGTGGAGCTCACTCCAAGCCAATTGCCTTTAGGCTTCTTGCACCCAATGCAAATGAGAGGTACCCAAGACACGAGCAATGTATTGCTCACACTTTGTCTTCCCGATGAGGAGTGTGTGATCCTCTCACAAATCACCGGAGGTGGCCAAGAACATTCACCTTCTCTTGCCAACGCCTCCACCAATCACCAAGCCGGCTAGGAGTGGTGCTCTCAAAGAGCAACAAGAAAACCACCGCTCACAACGATCCTCAAGCGCCACTAGATGCAATGATCAAAGCAAAGTGTACTTGGATCACCTCAACTCACTAGAATGAATGCTCTCAAGCAAAGGAGTGAGGAGGAGGATGAGTGTGCTCAGCTCTAGAGGTGTTAGGATTGATTTCAAATGACCAAGAGACCTCCCATGGCGGTCAAAGGGGTATAAATACCCCCCACCACGAAATGTGGCCGAAGGTGTGCATATCACGCACAAATCAGCTGACCGGGCCTTGACCGACCGGACTCATCGGTGGGTCCGGTCACAACCAACAACCCTGGACGGTGACCGAAGCTGGCGCGTCCGGTCATGCGTCCGTCGGTGCTTCGGTCAGCACCGGAAGCTTCCGGCCAAGACCGGAAGCTTCCGGCCGCATGCGTCCGTCCTTCCGCGGCCGGGACCCGACGGAAAGTGCTCTCGCGCGACGCTGATCACCGGTGCGTTCGGTCAGATCCTCGTGCTTCCGGTCGCCGAGTCCGGTCACCATCTGAGCTGCGAAAATCCGTCGTTTTGTTGTCGTTCCTTCGCCTTTGCTCCAAACCAACTTCCGTCACTTGATTCTTGTTGCCGACACGTCGAAGAACACCCCGACAACATGTGTTAGCATTTTGAAAACATTTTCCATTAAGTACGGAGTTAGCTCTCTAGGTTAGAATGCATGTAAATGATTTTGAACCTAGAGGCACATGAGGATCGATATGTACGATAGTTTTCCCCTCTTTATAGTACGGCTTATCGATCCTATAATCACTCACACCCTCTATGGTGTCTTGAGTGTGAAATCAAAATGGCCCTATGATATACCTTTGCCTTGAGCCCATTTTGATCCTCGAAACACGCCAAGTCACGCACTTGATCATCAAATGGATCACCTCGACCCATCCACCATGACCACCATGCACCAACCTTGGCTTGACCAATCTCCAACTAAAACAACACTTAGCATATAGAGATTAGTCCTAAGGATGTCACTAATTAGCCAAAAACAATCTAGAGATCTTCAATCTCCCCCTTTTTGGTAATTGGTGACAACCCGCATAAAGATTTTATGATTAAAGGTTTTTGAACCTATTATGGTTGTCTAAGCATTTTGCTTACAATCATAGGATTGGACAAACATAATAAATTCGGTTTTGGTAGCATGAGCTCCCCCTACATGTATGCCTAGAGTTTGGTATAGGCTTTGCATACATGTATGAATATTGAAATTAGGGAGTGAGCCATGTTACCAAAATGATGCTTAAGGTGAAAGAATGGACCTTTGAAGCGTGATACCAATCGAGTAGAGCCTTTCTCACCATACAAGCATCATGGATAACTAGATATTTCATCAAAAACTCAAGGTACCTCGTGAGATCATATTATAAGCATAGGTACTTGAATTTAGAGCGAAAATCAAAATATCTAGATACCAACTAAGCATGCTAGTTGATCAAACATCAATCAAATTACCACTAGCATACATCACACAAGCATGTATATATGGAATCTAAACCTTCTATATGGGAAACCCCCACTTAGGAGTTCTCTCGGCTTCTCGTGAAGCCACGTCATCAAGGTGGGTCCTACAAGTCAAGAAAACTGAACCGCCTTCCCGCCTTCCCGTCCGTCGTCGGGCCCGCATTTGTGCACTAATGATAAATCCGCCGCAAATTTCGAAAAGTCAGAATGCTAGAGGTCGGTCTAAGAAATTCAACTACAGGACCCTTCGTGGTTCTCGCGATCCGTATCAATGCATGCGTACTCAGCGTCAATAAAGTGGAACTGCGAAGCGGCGGCAAATCGTTTCTCCGCAGAGCACACACCAACGCTTATCGACCGCAGCCTATGCCGTCCTCCCGCCAACGCCGGCTACAACGCGGTGGCGGCCGAGCGGAATCCTCGCCGCCTTCATCATCGCGTGAGCCGAGGGATCCGGGCGGCGCCGCCGACATCCCGTTGACCGCCTTCCTCGCTTGGCCCCCGCGATATCATGCAGGGCGCGGAGCTCGTGGTGCACGACGCGGGCGGCGCTGTCCGCCGTCGATGAGCCCCTCGCTGTGGCGCCGCATCGGCATGGGCACGACATTGACCCCGCCGGGCGCGGCGATGGCGCTGCGGCACTCTCGGCCGCGGGCGCTGGGTACGCGGCCTTCACGGCATCCTCGCGGCGATGACATCTTCTTTGCGCCGGTCCGGTTTCGTGGTTCTTTGAGTCCTTTTTTCCAAAGAAATTAATAGCACTTAAAAGGTAAATCTAATTCTCCAACATCTGTTCTCCATGTGTTCGTGTAATATTTGCGAGGAAGGCAGGGATAACAATCCATTATGAATAAATAATGATGCAAATACAAACCATTTTTTTTTTTTCATGCAAGCTTTGTGTCGTATGGCAATCCAAAAGAATCACCCATTAGAATATGTTCTTTTTATCTTCGAGAGTTTTAGAATTGACTTGTAAATCCCACATCAACTATTGCTAATTCTCATAGAAACGCGTGAAAAAATATATTACATTCCCGCAACGAGGTGGTTGCTTGGTTATTCGGATACTCTGTTTCCAAGTTATCGGGTTGATTTCATCTCTCAACGAGTAAAAAATACCATGATACGTTGATTGATTGATCGCGTCCAAGACAATGAACAGCCCTAGGAACTAATATTAAATTAAATAAAAAGAAAAAAACTATAAATCTTTTGTGGTTTATTTATTAGTTAATATTAGAACTAAGATAATCACTTTGCCAATTCCTGCGGCAATACCCATATGTATACGTCTCCTAATTATTAGTGATTGACATTGTAACTCATTTATATTTTTTTCCATACCCGCGAACGCGCGAGAGTCCTCCTAGTTTAAATATATGTGCAAGAGCAAGTCATATGTTAGTGCACAAACAAATGCAACAAATGGCTTATGAGCTTGCTCCCCTACTTGTGTGCTTCCAAAAATTTTGATCCCCTTCTAATCTTTATGCACTAATCTCTCCCCTTTGTCAACAATTGACATAAAAGGATTGATCGGGTTCTTTTGATATTGGAAAGATTAGTTTTCAAATTTGGTCAAATTTGGATAGCTTGCCATACATGTAATTCGGTTTGAACCAAAGACAAGCTTTTTCACACCTCATAACAAGGGTTATCATGTCTATGTTGAACCACATATTTGACAATATATCCAAATTCAACACTTGAGATTGCAAGCCCTCAAGCATGTCATATGTCATCACTAGATCAATCAAGCATATAGAACAATAGTGATGGCATACATACATTGAAATTCATTGCTTTTCCATGAATGCAACCTAAAGGACAAGTTGTATGTCTATATGATCTAGCAAGTCCTTAGATATCATGATGACATGTCAAATAATTTCACCTTTGCTTTGGCTCGGTGGAGAGGCATGTCACATGTGTGGGGTGCATTCAACTCATGTTGGAGAAGTCAAGAATGTTCAATTCATTTCTAAGCTTGAAAAATCTCTTCTCATCAAGTGGCTTGGTAAAGATATCGGCAAGTTGATCTTCGGTACCAATTGGATGGATTGCAATGTCACCTTGTTGTTGATGCTCTCTAATGAAATGGTGCCTTATATCAATGTGCTTGGTTCTTGTATGTTGCACCGGATTTTGAGTCATCTTGCAAGCACTCTCATTGTCACAATACAAGGGTACTTTGTTGAAGTCAAATCCATAATCCTTCAATGTGGACCTCATCCAAAGTAGTTGACAACAACAACTCCCCACACTAACATATTCGGCTTCGGCGGTAGAGAGTGTCACACTTGTTTGCTTCTTTGAGGACCATGACACAAGAGATCTTCCAAGGAATTGACAAGTCCCACTAGTGCTTCTTCTATTGATCTTGCAACCATCATAGTCGGAGTCCGAGTATCCAATAAGCTCAAAGCTAGACCCCTTAGGATACCATAAGCCAACGTCTTGTGTATGCTTCAAATACCTCAATATTCTCTTTGCGGCCTTGTAATGACTCTCTCTTGGAGAGGATTGGAATCTTGCACACAAACATACACTAAACATGACATCCGGTCTTGATGCGGTCACATAGACTAGACTACCAATCAATGACCGAAAGAGCTTTTGATCAACCATGTTGCCTTTGAGATCTTGATCCAATGTGCCACTTGTACCCATTGGTGTAGTTATGCCTTTTGCATCTTGCATGTCAAACTTCTTGATCATGTCTCTTATATATTTCCCTTGGCTAATGAATGTACCATTCTTGAGTTGCTTGATTTGAAGTCCAAGGAAATAAGTGAGCTCTCCAAGCATAGACATTTCAAACTCTTTGGCCATCATTTTAGCAAACTCTTCATAATATGCCCGATTTATTGACCCAAATATGAAATCATCCACATATATTTGCAAGATGAACAAATCCTTGCCAATCTTCTTGGTGAAGAGAGTATTGTCGGCCTTTCCCATCTTGAAGCCTTTCTTGAGTAAGAAGTCTCTCAACCTCTCATACCATGCTCTAGGTGCTTCCTTCAAGCCATACAATGCCTTCTTCAACTTGTACACATGATTAGGCTTGTGATAATCTTCAAAACCCGGAGGTTGCTCAACATATACAAGCTCATTGATGAAGCCATTGAGAAATGCACTCTTCACATCCATTTGGTATAGCTTGATGTCATGGGCACATGCATAGGCTAGTAGAATTCTAATTGCCTCTAATCTTGCCACGGGAGCATATGTTTCACCAAAGTCAAGACCTTCAACTTGAGTGTAGCCTCGTGCAACTAGTCTTGCTTTGTTTCTAACCACAATGCCATCTTGATCTTGCTTGTTCTTGAACACCCACTTGGTTCCAATGACATTATAGTTGGTTGGTCTTTCCACCAACTTCCATACTTCATTTCTTTCAAAGTTATTGAGCTCCTCTTGCATTGCCAATACCCATTCTTCATCTTTCATGGCATCATCAATCTTCTCCGCTCTTCTTGTGACACAAATGCAAAGTGTTCACAAAATGCCGCAAGTCTTCCTCTTGTTTGTACTCCACTTGCAATGTCACCAACAATTTGATCAATTGGGTGATCTCTAGCAACACATGTATTTTGGAGTATTGGTAGTTGATTGCTTGAACGTGGTTGATCACTTGATGTGCCTTGCACTTGAGAAGATGTACTAGCTTATTGATCTTGCACTTGAGACCCACTAGCTTGACCCATTGGAGATGAAAGCACTTGATCTTTGTGTTGACACTTCTTATAGTATATTTTTATAGCTCAAATAAAACTGAAATAAGGGTATAAATGAATATTTATGTAGAACTAGGGGCTTTACTAACAATTTCCACGAGTTTTGGTGAATTATCTATTTTTCGTGGGATTAACAAGTAAAAGCCCGAGTTTGCACCCCATACGATGAAGGGCGTGACCGTGAAGCAACCTAACTTGAAACCCACGTAAGAAGATCCTAGAAGACTCCGTAAGCCAGCAGGACCAGGGCTCGGGCCCACTGTCGAGGGCGGCGCCGCCTTTGGGCCCCGGCGGCGGCGGCCCCATGGGGCCCCCCACAATGAGCCTCCTGTGCTATGTCGGGTTCACAACCGCCATTGAGGATCAATCCTATCCATCCATCAAGGTCGGTTTCATCCAAGGGCTACGGTTCATCGACCCCGCTATATAAGCATGCCCCTGCCCCGGCCCGGGTAATGATGGTTCATTAGTTCATTACTCCATCATTTCGGCCGATCAATGGCCTATGCCCTAGCCTCTAATTAGAAGAGCTCTAGATCTAGTTGAGAGAGAAGATTATCAAGTTGGGAGACTAGTTCATAGCTCCCTGCGAGAGTAGCTAAATCTAGTCTTGTTTGAAAGATAGAGATTGAGTGGAAGGAGAAGTTAAGGGGAAGCTCCGAACCTGTCGGTGTCTCCTCTTCGCTTGTACCTTCGGGATCAAGCCTCCATTGGAGCTTGTTCCTAAGACAACTACGGTGGATCAACTTCTTATTTGAGTAAGTTTACTTTTTATATTATTCTTGTGGTTTGCGACTCTTTTTAGAGTACTTCAATTCTTGTCGCTCTTGGGTTGAGGTTGCTACCCCTAGTGTGAGCCGGTGCTTAGACTAGATAGCTTCGTAGATGCACCCTACCTTCTTCCTGATTGTGGTAACTAACGTAGGTGACTTATAGCTGCGTTAACTCTTTGTATTCCACATCCCGTTGGATAGGCCTCGGTAGAACCTTTTTGCTAGGAGTTTGCGCTCTTTGCTAGTGTCTTTCTCCTTGAATAATGTTCCCATAAGAAATATTCACAAGCCTTACAAGGATATCAATTAGATAACCATAGCCGTCTTCTTAAAGATTTATCAACTTCCTTCCTCGTTGAGATTCTCTGGCTTTAGTTATATCTTCATTATTCGTTAACCTTTCTCCTTGTGGATTCGATATTTAAAACCCATTTCCCGGGTGAAGTGCTCACCGTATCCGTGCGCTTGCGAATTATACAAATCATAAATATTTACGTGGGCTTAACTTTTACCAACAAGCATTTAAAGGCGCCGTTCTTGGGGAGAACGGTTGTTTAAGAAAACGTGAGTATAACTAAGTCTTGTAAACTATCGTAGCGTAGAATTTATCTTTTTTCCTTTCTTTTTTATATTTTATCTTTTTCCACTTTGTCCAAATGGATACCATCCCTCTTTACAAATACATGGCACCCACGGAACACTCTCGTAGCCCTTTGCCATCATCTAAACCAAACAATACCGATGACTACGAAGTTGCGTCCTAGGTTAATAGAGATGGTCCAAAATCATATGTTCTCGTGTACAATAGACGCGAAAACCCTTATCACCATCTCCAGTCCTTCGAAGAAACATGTGACTTGCCTTCACATAAAAGGCATGTCCAATGAAACTATCCGCTGGAAACTCTTTCCATTCTCTTTGAAAGGGAAGGCTCGCCCGGTGGTATGACACCTAACAAGGAGAAGATGGAAGGCGATCGGGGAAGTTACTAGTTGAATTTTGCCTAGATTTTTACCCCATGTCCAAAGTAGTCAACTTCAGGGCTCTCGATCCTATCCTCTACACAGAGGATAATGAATCTTTGAGTGCCTTCGGGAACATCTTGAACTTCTTTCCAAATCCGGACTGACTTAGCCATGCCGGACCAGTTTTTACTTCAACATTTTTATGTTGGTCCGAATAGAAAATCTAGAAAAGAATTGAATACCTCGGAAATGGATCTTTTATCCATCTCCCACCTGTACAAGCTAGAAAACTCTTGACCATAATTATGAGAACAATAAGGATCCTATTGCGAGAGAACTCCTTAGATGATGAAGAAGAAGAGATAGGATTAGTTGAGAACGATTTCATACCAAACTCATTGCAACCTTTAGCCAATCCACCGACTAATCCAGAGCCATCAGAATCATCAGAAACGGAGGACACTCCAATATCTGATTTCTTACTTGATATCGAGGATGATTTATTTTCCGATTATGGGGATACCTCGAAATACAAAAACTGAAAAGATATTTCGTAAAGGCTAAACATTCACTTATAGACCCTTCGACAAAACGCTTTTTACGAAGGACCACTAAAGAGCTTGTTTCAATTGTAAGCAGCGAATGGTTAGAAGAGTCAGAGCTTTCCTCTCATGTAGTCCGTTTGGATTCACCTTCTATACCTATTCATTGCCAAATTCATAGAGACTCTTTCGACGCCTTTTATAATCCAGTTGTGGGGACAAACATCATGTCATTGTCTTTTGCTAATGATCTTCTCATAGACATGCCATTAAGTCCCACAAACAAATTGCTACAAAGCCCATCAAGACAAATTGTCCAAAGTTCAGGAATTCTTTATGTCCTACCAATCCATGTTAAGGGTACCATGATACACTTAAGCTTTCATATCTTTGACATCATGGAGTTTGACGTATTGATAGGACAACCTATTGAAAGGCTTATTTCGGAAGGACAAACAGAGAATTAGGTATACGCTTAGGTAAGGGATTAAAACTCTCATTGCATATTGCCCAAGCCATCAATTCAAAAACGTAATCTTGTCCGGGACTGGATCCTATGGAAGACATTAAGGAGGCATCGGTAGAACATTTTGTAGAATCCGGTTCACGAGGATTATACTTTGAATTCTTCGTTGAAGAAGAAGATGATAATCCCACCACAACAAGAAGATGATAATCCCACCACAACAGAACCTTTGAATGAATTTGAAAATCCTCCTTGTCGTCGGTTTACCTGCGATAGTCTAGCAGGGGTATGCCCGCTAGTAGATTGAGTGGTTAGGGATGCGCGAGACGGCTAACGAGACGTTAAGCGAACGGCGAAGGACAAAACACACGGGGTTTTACCTGTGTTCGGCCGCCTTGATGGCGTAAAACCTACGCCCCGCTTAGTTGTAGATTGATTGAGAATCAGATGTTTACAAGATAGATCGTAGTGATCTAATCTAGGATTCGTTGAGATTGTGGGGATCCCTGCCCACCTTATATAGCCCGGTAGACAGGGTTACATGCTTTGGTAAGCAATGTGATACAATATCTTAGTCGTGCGTGTGCCGCACGTCTTCTCGTCTTGGGCCGGGCCTCCTTGGATGGTGCGGCCCAAAGTGGTCCATGAGGGGATAGGGGTTTATCCCCCCACAGCTAGTCCCCGAGCACGCTATATTCTGCTGGCAACGCCGTCTTGTAGACCTCCGTTTGGTGTGGATCAACGCCGCAAGCAGTCGGGAGAGCGTCGTCCGACTAGTGTAGTAACGCCGACCAATCGGGAGAGCGTCGTCCGACAGTGTAGCTGTTGCTCCGACCACCATGGAGTTGTCTTGAGGTTCGCCTGCAGGATGTTGGGTGCTCCAGAGAAGAAAAAAGTTTTCACCACAGACATGTATCCATGTAGTAAAAAAGAGAATAAATGTCGTCGTAGATGACATGTATCCATGTAGTCCCCGAGCCTGCTGGAAGACGCCATAGAAGTCTTGTAGCAGGGTCAAGCCCCTCGATGCGCTGCCCAAGATCAGCACCCTGATCTGAATAGTATGAGGAACTTAATAGCCCATTCTGACGTTGCAGCGACGCGAAGTTGTAGTAGGATATCCGACCACCGAGGAAGCCCCAGTGTAGCTGACACCGAGCGCCGAGCTGTCGACGTACGTGTATGCTTCCTTGCTGTTGGTTCGGACCTTGCATGAATCAGGCAAACGACGGCCGCAGCCCAACGGTGAAGGATGCAGTTGAGAGCCTACGTAGCAGTCGTCACGTAGATATGTCCAGAAAAAACATATATATGGTATATATATGAAACTTGTAATTGGAATCAAAGGCACGACTTAGCTTTGTTTAGATCCGGAAGGTTGGAGTCACATCCGGAAGCGTAGATAATCAGGAGTATCTCTTGACCATGCATGCGTGATGTATATATGACATATACACATACGCTGAACTAATTTGATTAGCTTGCACGGTATACGAGTTGCCTGCTGTTGTTCGGAATGACTTGTTGGCGCTTGCCGCTGGACACGTCCGGTAGGAGAGGTCGGAGGCGAGTCCCCGAGCGGCGAGGTCGAAGACAAGTCGTGCATGGTTGGCGACGTAGTCCTCGAGCATGGTGAGGTCGGAGGCACAGTCCCCGAGCAGTCGTCGTGGTTGGAAGCGAGTCCCCGAGCGTCGTGGTCGAAGACGCAGGCTCCGAGTGGTCGGAGACGCAGTCCTGAATAGTCGAAGCCGCAGTCCCCGAGCGCGGCGAGGTCGGAGGCGCGGTCACCGAGCTTGGCGAGGTGAGAGGCGCAGTCCCCAAGCGTGACGAGGTTGTAGGCGCAGTGTCCATTGCTCGGCATCTTCGCGTGTGCTGCCATGCTTCAAACTGCACCACGAGTTTGTGCTCGGTCTTGACGTTCCTGTGGCCGTGCGCTGTCCTCCGAGCTCGAGTGGTAGAAGCGAATTCACTGTACGTGCATGCATATACACGCATATATGGGTTGGCCTTCCTTGTTGCTTGATCACGTAGGAGTTGCTTGAAGTTTGGCCTGGTGCTGTGCGTGGCCCTCGTGCTCTTGCTGTCGAGCTTCCCGTCATTGAGCCGGCCACGGACAGCAAGCGGATGATGGACATCGTGTATCGGTGAAGCGCGCAGTCCCCAGCGCGGCTGGCGACCACACAGCGTAGTTGTCGACGAAGTCGATGAAGTCCGTACGCTAGGTGGTGTGACCACCTTGTCGATGATTCTTCAGCCCTGCGGCTGATCCAGTCTCCGAGCAGTTGGAGTGGTCGGAGACGAGTCCCCGAGCGTGAGCTCGCTGATTGGGCTTCGTCCCTGAAAAATAAATATGAAGAGCGGTGGTACATGATGATGTACAAATAAATATTTGATCTCCGGTTGGAGGTGAAGAAGCTTGTACGCAGAGCTTGGAGCTCGATGCGTGTTTTTTGTTGCAGATTGTTTTTTTTAGAGTGTCGTTTAGCGTCGATCTAGCCTTTGTGGGCCGGTATAACCACTGCGTGATTGACACGGTTGTTCAACCGCACAAAGGAGCTCCTGCCAACTATCAAATACGCAGGGACTGATTTACCACATGCACGCATTGGATTAGTCGGAGACAGGGCCGGCTCTAGAGAGCTGTGTGACAAAAGCGTTGAGTTGTAGCCGATGACTTAGTCGTCATGGTTTTCGAAGAAGCATGTGTAGAGCATTTACAAGCACTTAGCGCATGTAGTTTAGTGCCGCCGCGAAGCACTCCAGCCCTGGCCGACCAGTTATCCGGTGGTGAGGCACCGTGGCCTCGTGCACGCGCCCCGAACACTTATCCGACCGGAGAGACCATTCCGACCACCCGTGACGCAGGGAGCTGTGCCGACGATGCGCACGGCAGTGGGGGTCGACTCTAGAGGTATTTGGGGGGAGACAAAACCGTATGGCTGATTACTTATAAAGCGATGATTACTTGTGAAGCGAAGAACATCTGAAGATATGCAAAGACGGACGAGTATTTATGAAAAAATATTAAAGCGTGACTTAGCTTGTTTGTCGACGATGGAGTAGTCATCGGGTTGACGGAGTTGGTGTAGACTCCGGTTGGTCGTGGCGCGTACGTGTTTTGTTACCGCCAGTCGTGTCGCCGTGGAAGCTGTGGATAAACACGACAGGCATGCATAGAAGCATGTACGCGAAGGAATAAACAAAAATAAAAACACGACTTAGCCTTCTGGATTCATATGTAGATTAGATCCAGGTTGGTGCATCGAGCATGATGTCATCACGGCCGAACGATCGAAAGTGGCTTACATGGCTCGACGCAGCTCGGTCTGCAGAGCAGTCAACGAGTTGGAGCCGAACGGCCATTGCTTTGGGAAATTGGGAGTCCAAGCGTCCGAGACTCGGGTCATCGGGCAGAGTCGTGATCGGATCGAACTTCGACGTGCTGGCTCCCGCCGTTGTTGTCGTAGGCCACTGGAAAGTTGCCGTCGCCGTGATGTCTCGCCGGTAGCTGCGTGTGATCGACGAGATCCGCGACGCCAATGGCGTTAGATTCCTGCCAAGATAATGCGTATAGCATGTAGAGATCCAGATATCTTGGAATATTAGATTGAAAAATAAAATATGGAATTTTGACTTAGCTTATCTGCAAGTGTCACGGATTCGATTTGCGCACGTGTGTGCTCTCCTTGACAAATCTTTGCATGCATGGAATTTCCTTTTGTTTGCTTGTGCGTAGCCCTCACGTGAACCATCGGTAGATGCAACGGACCGAGTTTATCCGAGGCATGGACTCCGACTAGCAGCTTGACCCGCGTGACGTCGTGAGACCGATTCCGGTATGTAGCAGGTGTGGTCGGATCCGTTGCGTAACTCACGTATGGCTCTGTAGATTGAAGCTCGACGCATAGTCGCACTACTACAAGGATATAGTAACGCCAACTTGTGTTACTATACGTTGGAAAAAGTGTTACTAGCTCTGTTAGTAACACATTTTATTTTGTGTTCCAATTGCCTATGTTACTATAGACTAAGTTTATTATAACACATTATACTTGTTTGTAGGAACACTTCTTTAGTGTTACAATGATTTTTATTGTAACACTTTTTCATTTCTACAGGAACACTTGTTTAGTGTTACAATGATTTTTTTTGTGTTGTAACACTTTTCTTTCTACAAGAACACTTGTTTAGTGTTACAATGATTTTTGTTGTAACACTTTTTCTTTCTCTAGTAACACTTCACAATATGATAGAGTACATAGTTTGCAACACATTTATTTATCTATTGGAACATTAAGCCTTGTGTTACAGGGGATGTCGGTTGTAACACTTTTTTTTTAGTTCTAGTAACACATGTAATGTTATGTAGAGCACAATATGGTTTGCAACATATTCGGATTGTAACATCTTTTTATATCTATTGTAACACTTTTTTATTTTCATCGTAACATATTCGGATTATGGAACAAATATTTGTTTCGCCTATACCTGTAGCACACGGATTATCATATAATCACACAAATATGACACATTGTGAAGTCACATAAACCACACATTTTCATAATCATACATGATCCATGTATTATAGAAATGATTTCAAACATATAGTTCTTGTTCCAAACAAATCATAGTATATGTACATAACGATGTGGTTCTAGAGAGGAAACACACATAGTTCATACTAGAAAGAAAAACAAGAACTAGCTAGGATCCCTAAAGTCCATTTCTTCTTCTTGTACACATTGATGTAGGAATTCAACCATTAATCATTTCAACCTGCAAAGAAAATGTAAATTGTAACACTTTGCAAATTAAGCCACAAATATACATGGATGCAAAGTTAGGAAGGTAGTTTTGAACATACAAACATCAAAGGCCAAGCAATTGGAACTCCTTTAGCTTGAGCATCACCAATATTGTTGCACCCACGTATAGGCCTCACTAATGGCTCATCTTTTGATACAAAGATGATTGATACGCACTTTGTAGAATTGAGTTCCTATCTTGACTCCACCAACAATGTCTTCGGATTAGTGCTCAAGAGAGTTGCATAGGCCACATTTGCCTTATTAGGATATTGTGAAGTCATTAGTAGC
The DNA here is from genome assembly GCA_015847255.1 of Hyparrhenia diplandra. Classification (NCBI taxonomy): domain Eukaryota; kingdom Viridiplantae; phylum Streptophyta; class Magnoliopsida; order Poales; family Poaceae; genus Hyparrhenia; species Hyparrhenia diplandra. The sequence goes on along the minus strand of JADLZK010006295.1, from coordinate 11,053 downwards.
ACCGTGGACCCAACCTACATTAATTTGACATAATCTCTTAGTGACCAACAACCCTCGGCTGTACATCATGATCATGCAATTAGAACAAGTGATATTATGTTCATCTACCTTCATTAAAGAAAGTTGTTTAGGGGTTTGACTCCTGTAGCTTGTAGCCTTGTCATTAGCTACCTCCCGGTGTGCAATGGTTCTAGTCTCTCTAGGACATCGGTGATGACCCTTAAATTACACATTAAATAAAGTATGAAATAACAAGACAAAAATTCTAATATTTTACAAGAAAAGTGTGGTTCATAGATACCTTTTGTTTATTTGATATTATTCTACTTGTGGTGGAACTCCTTTGACAAGAATCAAACTGAACCATAGAGAATTTCAATTGTATTTATACATTGTTACAATATTAGACATCTTGAATAAGTAGCATTACAAGTCTAATATATTTTATTCAAATGTACATTGATAGTGTGTACCTCTATTGGTCTAGAATCATTATTGAGGCGTCGTTCCAATATTGCCTCGTGTATACGCTTGTTCTATTTCCTTATCATTATTGTCACTTTGGCCCCGATTCCAATTCAAATTCATTCAAATGATAATTACTAGGTAAAGTTATTAACATGTAATAAACTAAGAGTATATTGTTGTTCTTTAATAGAAGAAACTAACCTTTTCTATCGATAAAAGTAGATTGTCAGCATCACTAAATTCAGATTCATATGTTTCTTTATTCTAGTAGACAGAAAAGAAGTAGCATTAGTTGATACAAAAATCCTTTATGGATGAATAAGTATCAAATAAACAAGCTAGTGACTTTACCAATTCATTCATGTGTTTGAGGAATCGCCCATTCTGGTTGGTTGCAGCACACTGAACTCTCTAAAATTTTGAAACAATATTAAAGCCAAAAGACAAGATTAGGTGAAAACATAGAAAATAGAGAAAATACCTTTCTTTTTAGAATTCACTATTTGATTACGTGAATTGTTATGGTCACTCCTAGCACAATTTTCCTAGAAAAGATATAAAGTTTGAGTGATACATTTCAATATGGAGTTCCAAATTAAAATGTACATTCTTACCATTGTTGCTTCTTGATTCTCATTGTGCCTCGATTGTTTTTTATTCCTTCAATAACTTTGTCTTGCATACTACAATGCTCTTTGAGTTGCCTTATTTCTTCCAACATGTGAGTCTCTACATCAACGGATGAGCCACCTACTGAAACTGTAATGTCCTTAAAATGCTTTGTTTTTCGACCATAAACTTGTTTAGGAACTGGAAGCAACCCCATGCCATGCACTTGTCCAGCTTTTTCTTCTCCCAACACCTGATGTAATGCGTCACCTTCCCATGCAACTCTTCCCTCACTATTTTGTGCTAACTCCGGTTGTGTGTCTAGGAGATTTTCCAATTGTACCTAAAACCAAGAAATCCACACATTATAAAGCGTAAATAATTTCATATTGCATAAAAAGTTCCTATGTGCATGTAGCATACCGCCGGCTCATTTATCCCTTTTCCCCTTTTCCCCGTGAGTGGCTAGGTAAACCTTTCCTCTATGTGGCTGTTTTTTTTCGGATCGGCTTGCCTCTGTAGAAATAGCAATAAGTTAAATGTAAGAAGAATCATATATACCTTTTTAAGAATAGATGACTCACCATATCCTCGCACCAACGAGCGTAACTCTTTGTACCCATTTGTATGTGTAGTCTTCCTCATTTCACGACTTAATTTGTTCTTTTCACTAAGGGTCTACAAGAAAAGTAAATTAATGAATAATGAACCATTATACTTGTAGAAATCAACAATAGTATAGATAATGGTAGTAAAAAGTATCAAAACAGTGTAAATAGTGGTGCCTTACTTTTCCTTCTTTGGACTTCCAATAGCTTACTAGGGCCTTCCATTCATCTTCAACAATATCATCACGGACAACGCTTGTTCAATACTGAGACCTTTTCTTCTTTGGATTAAATAGTGTCTTTTTTTTTACGTTGCCTTGTACTTTCTCCAATCTCTTCCAATTGATTTGAATATCCATTTCTCACATGAGCGAGGATATAGGAACTTTGTCTAAAATAATTAGGAAGTCACCAATTAATGAATTTGACTTCATGACATGATAACAAGTACTTAAATTCACCACGTTATATCTTGGAAAGCTAACTTTTGTACAAATTGAATGATGGTGTTCCCATTGTCTTTCTTAACTTTTCTCCAATCTTTGGTACCAAGCTGGGCAGTAGCCACCATTTCTTGCTATTGTGCCCAAAAATTGGCCTAAAAGTCCACCTTCTTTTCCTATGGGCTGTCCAAGCTTATTACATTTTACTACTATTTTATCTCCATCGGGTAGATCCCAAATATGTGTTAAAACAGTCCCCTTTAAGCCTATTCGGTACTTCATCACCATCACCTATTAAAAATAGAATGATAGTGATGTACGAGTAACAAGATACAGTCCATATGAATGAAATTGATCTAACTACATCCGTACGATGTGTTCTGTTCTCATCATCGCATTGCTCAACCTCATTAGCATATGGTGCTTTGGTATGCATTAAGTTTAATGCTTCCTTTTTCTTCTTTCCTCCTCTTCCTGCTAAACGAATGTTGTAATCTTTATATTAAACAAAATATCGGTATCATATTGTCAAGGTAGTATTAATTAAGTCACTTACCGGGTGGGGGCGAAATGTAAATAATCCTAGATGAAAATAAAGCATTGATGACTACCATGACTTGGAATAGTTAAGTTGTACTTGAATAATCTGATATAGATATAGAAGAGTAAATTATATGTTCATTCTAATACCTTTAGGTTTTTTTGGTTCAGATTTGGATGGTTCTTTGTTGGACCTGGTAGGCGCTAAAGTGGCCAGCCTCTCCTTTGTCACAAACAAGCTAATCATCTTTTTGCTCTCACACTCGTTAAGTATCTCCATCAGTTCATGATCTTGTTCTATTACAACCATGCTATCTTTTCTCTTGCAGTATATATAGTCAAGTGATGAGTACCCATACTGCTCAATCAAACCAATCAAGTCAAAGTAGCAAATCTTATCTCTATCCATTTCCATATGTACATGTTTCTCTCTTTCAGCTGCTCCATGAAATTCAAGATTTATGGTCCAATTATCCACCGCCATGGTTGCTCAATCTAAATAAATATAGCAGTAGTAGACAATTAGAATAAAGATAACAGAATAGCAACAGTTAGACTAAAGTGTAGATCTGCAATGTTAGAGAATCAATGTGTACAAATGATTTCACTGATAGAGATAGCTAACAGCATCCAAGTGTTAAAACTTAATATGGCTGTTTTTATTAGGTTGTTTCTAACCATTTTGTTATTTATGTCAAAACACTAGAAAATGACCAAGCAGCGGATAAAGGTAATAAGAAGTTAGTAATAACTCAAGAACACTTCCAGAGAGTTACTCAAGCTTTGGTTATGAGACTAAGGCAGCATGAAGAGTCAGTCAAGAAAGATGGTACTTCTTTTTGGATTACTTTGTCTTCTAGCCTTTTTGACTGAACCATACACATGGATGTTTATCCTAGCAACAGTCCAGCAAACCTATACGTGCTTTGCTTAACGACAGGACTGTGATAGATAGCTAAACTTGTTAAGGAACTAATCTCTTTTTGGCTTTTGTGAGGCATGCTTTCTTACTTGGATTGCAGTTGCACTAAGTGGAAAAGTAATCTGAGCAAACTTATAGTCTCTGTTGACTTCAAAAAAAAAAAAAAACTTAGTCTCTGTTGGACTAAATCTAAGAAATAATTATTTTGCAACTTACATTGAATAAATTTCTTGACTACCATCTTAGGAACTATGAGTGATTCGGTGGTATTTGTAAACACTAGAAACTTCGATAGATTTTCTTCACTCTAATATTGGAATGGTTCCCTGTGCTATGGCATTCAAGTTATCTGCCATATGTTGTTGTTCTTATTGGACGCACCCTGTGGTGATGCAGGAGATGGTTTGGCTGGCATGAAACAAGGGGATCTTATCATTTGGAATGTTGAGCAGCAGAATGCCAAAGGGGCATATAGTTCTACTGCAGAGGTGAAGGAAGAAGTGAAGTGTATCAAGGCCATTATAGATGTGAGTCCTGCAGTGCACCTAAATGAACACAACACATAATAGTCATTGACGAAGGCACAGCAGCTGCAGCCTATGATGGCAGTGGCGCAAGAAGAACATCAGAGAGCAGAATATTGGCTGTTAACCCGAACTATGTTATTGATTAGCAACAATCGTAACATGCTGTTAAGTCAGTTGTGCAGTTAAATAGCTTTTCTGAACCAGAGCTCCCCATTGGACTGCGCACGAACGAGATCATGGATGAAGCTCGTGCATTTTACAGGAGGAAATGCTGGAGATACCGCAGCCCCTCGGCGCACACGTACCAGCACTCGCACATGACTCCGAGCCTCACCTTCTCCACCACCATCTCCCCAGCCAGTGCTAGCTCCACGAACACCTCAGCATCCAGCTTCGCGCCGCCGCAGCCGGGCGCCGGCAGCCTCGCCGAGACCCCGCCTCACCTCTTCCGCCGAAGGCGGCGGCGCCCGCCGCCCTTTGCCGTCGGCTCCTTGGCGTACGCGCCCTTCAGGTGCCTAAAAGGGCCAACAAAAAGTCATACCAAGTCAGGAAGTCAGGCTTTGCATATGAGTTGGCCTTCGCAGAGTCCCTTCTGTTACTTGCTGACTGAGATGTTACTTTCTGACAGAACCATGCCATTCAGGTAATCAGGTTTCAAATGGATCAACTAAAGATATATTACTTGCTGGCTTCAGAAACTTGATGTAGCTGAAGGCACTGAAAGCTACGTTTGGTTACAGATCACAAGCAGTAGCAGTAAGAAACTCTAGCAAAAGTGGCCAACCAGTGGTTTAATTCAGATACACGATTCAATCTCAGCACAAATTTATAGTGGTTTAAATTTATAAAATCGTTACTTTTCAATCTCAGCACAAATTTACAGTGGTTTAATCCGGATACACGATTCAATTTTTGTTTTTAAAAAATAAACTTCACTTCGAGAGCTCCCTTTACTCTGCAGTTGTTGATGCTAGGCTCAACCAGGAATGGTCCAGAGCAATTTGCAGGGTCGTATGGGTGTGTACAGGAATATAAATACATGTTAAATTCATTACTGGATCATACACTTGGGTCATAGGTAAAGTCTTCTGAACCATATCAGACATTTCCAGTAAAGTAAAAGTAATTGGTCAACAATTATGATACTAAAATTTTAGACATGCTCTACTTGCACCTAGGGATATTGCATCACATAGGTTGTTATTCTACTTAACCAAAATCACACAGTGATGCCGCATATTAGGATCTGCAGCCGTGAAACACAGTAATTGTTCTCAAAGTGATACTCCTTCAGTAGAGCATATTGAAGATAATTAGCTGTTAATGGCCAGCTAATAGAATTACTTCCATGCCTTTGCTAACAGTATCTTCACAAGCAGTGTGGTGGAAACTACTAGCACTAGCAGCAGCACAAAACTGAATTCATCCGACAACCTATTTATATTATCATTGGAGTATCAAGATGCTATCTTCAATATATTATCATGGAAAACAGAGCTGAATTGTTTCAATAAAAATCATACCTCAATGCATAACTCAGGCAATTTATTTTCATACTTACAACTGGAGCACATTTTATTGCAAAGAACCAAATCCAGAGTTCCCGGTTCAGAGAACCAAATTTGCATAAAGTATTACGAACATTCTGCAAGGGCATTGCCAAGTGAGTTAAATCCCATGTTTTTCCCTGTACATGCTATAGTTGCAAATTATTCTTTGTAATTCTTCTCCCAAACATTTTTCTTATAGCAAATCCTCTGAAGAAATAGTCAAATTGTTTCATCATCGAGTGGTTATATTTCTAGGCTACTAGAATCATAGCAGTCCCATCTCAAGGCTATTTTGGTTCTTAAAGTTAAAACAAGGTGAACGATTCGAATATATTTTCTTATTGCTCTTTTTTTATACATTTTTCATCACTCATAACAAGGATAAACAAACTAATGCATTGATAGTATTTCTTGTTTTCAGTCAATTAATGGACTTAAGTGCCATTAAGAGGTTGTTACAATCTGAAAGACCAAGTGATGAATACATAGCCGAGTACATGGTTTTATTGAGTTTGCCTATAGTGGGAAAAGGTCCGTGCAAAGATTCAAAGATTCAATGCCCATGTGTCAAATGTGTCAAAGCTCTAGGTGGGGCTGAATTGAAGTACCAAATATATAAAAAATAATGTATATACAAGAAAATGTGATATATTAAGATAGTACCTTTTGAACACATTAGTGTTCTCAAAATGGAATGCATCGAATAATACACAATATCATTCTCGGGGAACTAGTCAATTAGGAAAAAGAATATGTAGAATATTTTACATCTTATATCCCCTACAAATTGAGGCCCCGTAACAAACCTTGATGTCAAATGTGTCATGTTCAAAATGAACACTTAGTGTGTCATGGAATCTTTGTGTGGATACACTATATGGGGTTGTCATGGGGAAAAGCATCTTAATCTCTCTGCTAACAAAGATTCAATGTTCAAAAGAAAAAGAAACAAAGGCTCGAGCCAAAGACATCCAAGTTTAAACAATAATATCGTCAAGTAGTTCATGAAGCCTTTGGATATATGGAGACCGGAGATCACACAAATGGACCTCATGCATCACCAAGATGGACCGGATCTTTAAAATGTGAAGCTTTCTTGGATTTGCTTAGGGATGCCGATATACCATTATGGGAAGGATGTGAGCTATCAAAACTTTCTTTCCTTGTCTTATTGTTTCATGTGAAGTCAACCAACAAGTGGAGTAATAAATCGCTTAATGATCTACTTCAGATCTTACAAATGAGCTATCCCAAATGGTTCAAAGATACCAAAAAACATTCGTGGAGGCTCGAAAGATTGTTGGAAAACTTGGCCTTAAATATGAGAAGATTCATGTATGTCCAAATAATTGCCGGCTCTATCGGAAAGACAAGAAAGATGATGACTTCGCTCAAAATGCAAAGCTTCAAGATGGAAAAATAAGCCGGATGAAACAATATTAACAAAAAGGAAAGAAGAAAGGCAACCCCAAATAAGGTATTGCATTACTTTCCAATCAAACCTAGACTTAAAAGGCTTTTTTATGAACAAGGAAAACAGCCCAAGTTAACTAGATGGCATGATGAGGAGCGTATAAAGGATGGTGCTGCGCCATCCTGGCGATTCGAAGCTTGGAAAATCACGATTCTCTCCACCCTCACATTGCATCGATTCTCGAAACATGAGATTTGCAATAGCAAATGATGGTTTCAACCCATATGGGAACTGGAATTCTAAACATAGTTGTTGGCCAAGTAGTATTAGTACCATACAACTTTCCACCATGGTTATGCATGAAAGCTTCTTCTCTTATGCTCACTCTAATAATTCCCGGTTACCCCCGGAAAGGACTTCCATACATTTATGAAGCCAGTTTTATGATGAGCTAAATGAGTTGTTTGAGGATGGTATGTCTACATATGATGCATCTAGAGAGGAGAGATTTCAGCTTTATGCTACAAATGTTGCATACCGCGTGAGTGACTACCCCGGGACGGGGTTACTAGCAAAGTACGGTGTTATGGGACAGCCGGGTTGTGTGTCCCGTGATGATGAAACAGTTCAATGCGCCTAAAACATGGTTTCAAGCAATGTTTCATGGAACACCGACGATTTCTACCTGCCGACCATGAGTTCCGTTATGATGCTAGTTCATTTGATGGAACCAGAAGAGCATCGGTCTAGGCCTATTTCTTATTCCGAGAATCTCTTTTGGAAAAGATAAAATCAATTAGTGATTTTGAGAAGTCTAAAACCCGGAAGGGTGTTAGTGGCCTATTTTGTTTGTCTTCTTGAAAATATAATGCGCTACGACACAATCTTGACTTTATGCACATATCGAAGAATGTGTGTGAAAATACAGATTGGGACACTTTTAGAAATGGAGGCTAAATCAAAGGACAATCTACAGGCAAGGAAAGACTTGGAAGAAATGAACATCGGGCCGGATCTACATCCACAAAAAAAGGCTAATGGTAAGTATTACTTGCCTCCCCGCTTTGTACAACATGTCTAAAGAGGAGAAGCAACAATTCTCAGAAAGTCCTTCATGACATAAAAGTTCCGGATGGTTATTCTAGTAACATCTCTAGATGTGTAAATGTTGGTCAAGCAAAAATTTCAGGCCTAAAGAGTCATGACTGCCACATACTAATGCAACAACTCATGCCACTTGCTTTGAGAGGTCTTCTTCCGGATGAAGTTAGATAAGTCATATTTGATCTATGTGGATATTTTAGAGAACTGAATGCAAAAGTTCTCCACGTTAATGAACTTGAGAAGTTAGAGGAACGAATCGTTGTGACATTATGTCGGATGGAGATGATATTCCCACCGGGTTTTTCACTATCATGGTGCATCTTGTTCTTCACTTAGCAAATGAGGCAAAAATAGGTGGTCCCAGTATGTTATCGGTCAATGTATTTTGTGGAAAGGTATGTTCTCCTTATAAAAAATTAAGATCCATGTTTGGTACCTTCTCTTTGCATGCTAAATTATATTTTTTATTAATTAATACTAGTTTGTGCAGGTACCTTGGTGTTTTGAAGTCAACCGTGAGAAATAGAGCTCATCCGGAGGGGGTCGCATTGCGAGAATCGGCTCAAGCAAGTGAGGCTATGCACTTTTGTTCAACATTTCTTGATGGTTTTCGGACCTGCCTAATAGTCTTTCATGGAATGAAGACAATGATGAATCACCTCAATGCTCTACTAGATATGCATCAACTCTTTTTTTCCTCATCCCGGGGAACCACTTGGAAAGCCATGTAGTTATGTTACGAGAGGTTTGGCTAAAGTACAAGCACATAGATATGCGCTATTCAATTGTTCTCATGTCCATCCATACCTTAGGTAATATTTCAAAATTAGAAACATAAATTTATTTTGATGTCTCCCATAATTCTTCCTACATGTAAATTGTAGAGCTCATGCCGAAGAGATCATGGGAAAAGGTACTTGGGACGTAGAGCCATCAAAGAGATGTTGAGAAAACCCAAAATGAGATCTTCCATAAATGGTTTAGAAGTCATGTAAGTACCTTAACTCAAAATGCTTTACATGTAGCACTAATGTGCAAACTGAACGTGTGTATAATTGTACGTGATAATGCGCTTAGAGAGTGAAAAAGGCATTCATGGTGTTATAGATGACATTAGATGGCTAGCTCGTGGGCCCGATTGAAGCCGCAAAAAGGTATCGTGCTTTCAACAGTCGAGGTTTCCGTTTTAGGCCTAAACGATTGGATGGAGTGACACAAAATAGTGGTGTAGTGGTAACTGCAAAAACATCAAGTTATGCCAAGTGCAAGTGATGGCAAGCCGGTTTTTAGGTGATGTGACTTACTATGGGAGGATTATTGATATTATTGAGCTAAACTACTCGGGAAATTTTACGTGGTACTTTTCAAATGTGAATGGGTTGATGTTATTTCCAAAAGAGGAATAAAGAAGGACAAGGATGGCTACACACTAGTTAATTTCTCACACTTGATACATACAGGAGAAAATATTAGTCATGAACCGTACATTTTTTTCCTAACCAAGTGACCGGTGTATTTTATTACGAAGATCAAGACAAAGAAAATCTTGGGTGGTCTCAGTAGTCATGAAGATGAAACCAAGAGATATATATGATACGTGAGTTTTGATGAATGGGAAGATGATGTAGAAAATGAGCCATTCCATGTCACACACCTTGGAGATATGTTCAATAATGCAAATGTAAGACATCAATGGGCGAGAAGTGACATTGAGGGAACCACGGTGGATGCTAGTGATGTTGCGATGCTAGTGGCAATGAATTGAATGACCAATCTTAGTTCATGTCGTGCGGACCTGACTCTTGAAGTGCATGCTCATTTATTCATGGTCCACGAAGGGTCCCTAGAAGGTAATGAAAATTAACACATTTACCATGCGATAAGCCTTATCATACATTTAATTGTTGTACCATACTTTTTTGCGGCTAGGTTGTGTTCCTGTAAGGAGAGAGCAACTCTTCACAAACTTAGTCCTATGAGGATGCATACTACATCCGCACCAAAAACAGATGACACCAAAGCAAAGGCTACATATCGGATGAATGATTTTATCTCGTGATGACATGTATTTATAATTTTTTTTTATTTGATATGTGATGGAACTCCTTTGGAACAAAATTATGGTTTCATGAGATAAAAAATGTTTAGGATAATTCATGGATTTGTGAGATGAACTCACGATTATTGAGCTTATTATTGTGTCATGCCAAGAATTTTATGCCCGTAATTTCTATCGTGTTCAATATTAAATTATTTTATTTGCTTATCGTTCCATAATTTTAAGTTCAATTGTGGTGATCACCGCTCGTTCTGAGCCCATGTCATGTGCCAAATATATGGAGTATACTAAAAAAAGGGACAATATACATTATGGCAACAAAATCAAGTATCCAACATTTTGAGGTCTATTTTTTTTTAAGTTAACGATTAGAGTCCCAAAACCATGGAGTGTGACAATTATAGTACCGGATAGCAATTTTTTTCGTGCTAGGGAAAGCAAGCGGCGCGGGAGCGGGATTCAAGATATCTGTATCCACCGTGAGGGAACATGTGCGCCGAAAGTGTGGGCGATGTGAAGAGTCTCTTGGGACGATTGCTCTACAAATCTTTGTAACACTTGGATTGTAACATTATTTTCTATTACTACATGGCGTATATTTGTAACATACTTTATATGTTCCATTTATGTGTTACAACGTAGTGCTCTATTGTAACATTTTGCTTGTAACACTAATTTTGTGTTACTAAAATTATTGGCAATAAAACATTTTTATGAAACAAGTGTTTTGTGTTACAACCAAAGTCTCGTAACACTCTATTTTGTGTTATTCTTGTGAGATTTTATTGTAACACATTGATGAATATGTT
>JADLZK010006293.1:0-20230 GCA_015847255.1 Hyparrhenia diplandra | reverse complement strand
CAAATTTAGGGTTCTAGGGTGAGGCGTTTGATTCACAAACTACCTAAAAAAAGTCCAGCCTCGACTTCTAGCAGCGTGATTGAAACTTTCTTTGTTTTGAGTTCGCCTGAAATCAGCGCTACAATTTCTATTGTCACATCCGTAAATATATATTAACGGTTGGGGAACGAATGTAATTGATCCTACCAACATCTAACCTATCCACCCTAACTTCCTATGTACCTTTCGTGTCGCTCCCTTCTTGTTTCGACATATGTAGGTCTATTACGTAGATTTTCAATGGAATTCCAAGATTTCACTCTAAAACAAGTGCTACTTTGAAGCCTATGACAAGTGATTCTTAGAAAAAACTCTCTAATGGTCCACTTTATTCAAATTTAGGTTCTCTAGGGTGAGGCATTTGATTCACAAATCACAAAAAAAGTCTAGCTCGATTCTATAGCAGGATTGGAAACTTCTTTGTTTTGAGTTCACGAAATAAATCAGCGCCAGCCTCTATTGTCACATCCGTAAATATATATTAACGGTTGGGGAACGCAATGTAATTGATCCTACCAACATCTAACCTATCCACCCTAACTTCCTATGTACCTTTCGTGGTCGCTCCCTTCTTGTTTCTCGCATACGTAGGTCCACCAGAGATTTTCAATGGAATTCCAAGATTTCACTCTAAACAAGTGCTACTTTGAGGCCTATGACAAGTGATTCTTAGAAAAACTCTCTAATGGTCCACTTATTCAAATTTAGGTTCTCTAGGGTGAGGCATTTGATTCTCAACCGCGAAAAAGTCTAGCTCGATTCTATAGCAGGATTGGAAACTTCTTTGTTTTGAGTTCGCTACCGAAATTAGCCGCACGCCTCTATTGTCACATCCGTAAATATATATTAACGGTTGGGGAACGCAATGTAATTGATCCTACCAACATCTAACCTATCCACCCTAACTTCCTATGTACCTTTCGTGTCGCTCCCCTTCTTGTTTCAATATGTAGGTCCACACAGAGATTTTCAATGGAATTCCAAGATTTCACCCTAAACAAGAGCTACTTTGAGGCCTATGACAAGTGATTCTTAGAAAAACACTCTAATGGTCCACTTATTCAAATTTAGGTTCTCTAGGGTGAGGCATTTGATTCACAAATCGCGAAAAAAGTCTAGCTCGATTCTATAGCAGGATTGGAAACTTTGTTTGAGTTCACAAGGCTGAAATCAGCGCCAGCCTCTATTGTCACATCCGAAATATATATTAACGGTTGGGGAACGCAATGTAATTGATCCTACCAACATCTAACCTATCCACCCTAACTTCCTATGTACCTTTCGTGTCGCTCCCCTTCTTGTTTCGGAGACGTAGGTCCACCGTAGATTTTCAATGGAATTCCAAGATTTCACCCTAAACAAGTGCTACTTTGAAGCCTATGACAAGTGATTCTTAGAAAACTCTCTAATGGTCCACTTATTCAAATTTAGGTTCTCTAGGGTGAGGCATTTGATTCACAACCGCAAAAAAAAGTCTAGCTCGATTCTATAGCAGATTGGAAACTTCTTTTGTTTTGAGTTCGCTGAAATCAGCCAGCCAGCTTCCCCTATTGTCACATCCGTAAATATATATTAACGGTTGGGGAACGCAATGTAATTGATCCTACCAACATCTAACCTATCCACCCTAACTTCCTATGTACCTTTTCGTGTCGCTCCCTTCTTGTTTCAAATGTAGGTCCACTAGAGATTTTCAATGGAATTCCAAGATTTCACCCTAAACAAGTGCTACTTTGAAGCCTATGACAAATGATTCTTAGAAAAACACTCTAATGGTCCACTTATTCAAATTTAGGTTCTCTAGGGTGAGGCATTTGATTCACAACCGCGAAAAAGTCTAGCTCGATTCTATAGCAGATTGGAAACTTCTTTTGTTTTGAGTTCACAAAATTAGCGCCAGCAGTCTCTATTGTCACATCCAGAAATATATATTAACGGTTGGGGAACGCAATGTAATTGATCCTACCAACATCTAACCTATCCACCCTAACTTCCTATGTACCTTTCGTGTCGCTCCTTTTTGTTTCAAAGACGTAGGTCCACCAGAGATTTTCAATGGAATTCCAAGATTTCACCTCTAAACAAGAGCTACTTTGAGGCCTATGACAAGTGATTCTTAGAAAAACACTCTAATGGTCCACTTATTCAAATTTAGGTTCTCTAGGGTGAGGCATTTGATTCACAACCGCTAAAAAGTCTAGCTCGATTCTATAGCAGTGATTGGAAACTTCTTTTTGTTTTGAGTTCACTACTAAATCAGCGCCAGCCAGCCTCTATTGTCACATCCGTAAAATATATATTAACGGTTGGGGAACGAATGTAATTGATCCTACCAACATCTAACCTATCCACCCTAACTTCCTATGTACCTTTCGTGTCGCTCCCTTCTTGTTTCAAAGACGTAGGTCCACCGTAGATTTTCAATGGAATTCCAAGATTTCACTCTAAACAAGTGCTACTTTGAGGCCTATGACAAGTGATTCTTAGAAAAACACTCTAATGGTCCACTTATTCAAATTTAGGTTCTCTAGGGTGAGGCATTTGATTCACAAATCGCAAAAAAGTCTAGCTCGATTCTATAGCGTGATTGGAAACTTCTTTTGTTTTGAGTTCGCAATAAATTAGCGCCAGCCAGCCTCTATTGTCACATCCGTAAATATATATTAACGGTTGGGGAACGCAATGTAATTGATCCTACCAACATCTAACCTATCCACCCTAACTTCCTATGTACCTTTCGTGTCGCTCCCTTCTTGTTTCGAGACGAGGTCCACCGTAGATTTTCAATGGAATTCCAAGATTTCGCTCTAAACAAGAGCTACTTTGAGGCCTATGACAAGTGATTCTTAGAAAAACACTCTAATGGTCCACTTATTCAAATTTAGGTTCTCTAGGGTGAGGCATTTGATTCACAACCACAAAAAAAGTCTAGCTCGATTCTATAGCAGATTGGAAACTTCTTTTGTTTTGAGTTCGCTACAAAATCAGCGCCACCTCTCTATTGTCACATCCAGAAATATATATTAACGGTTGGGGAACGAATGTAATTGATCCTACCAACATCTAACCTATCCACCCTAACTTCCTATGTACCTTTCGTGTCGCTCCCTTCTTGTTTCAAAGACGTAGGTCCACCGTGAGATTTTCAATGGAATTCCAAGATTTCACTCTAAACAAGTGCTACTTTGAGGCCTATGACAAGTGATTCTTAGAAAAACACTCTAATGGTCCACTTATTCAAATTTAGGTTCTCTAGGGTGAGGCATTTGATTCACAAATCGCGAAAAGTCTAGCTCGATTCTATAGCAGTGATTGGAAACTTCTCTTTGTTTTGAGTTCGCTGAAATCAGCGCCACCAGCCTCTATTGTCACATCCGTAAATATATATTAACGGTTGGGGAACGCAATGTAATTGATCCTACCAACATCTAACCTATCCACCCTAACTTCCTATGTACCTTTCGTGTCGCTCCCTTCTTGTTTCGACATACGTAGGTCACACGTAGATTTTCAATGGAATTCCAAGATTTCACCCTAAACAAGAGCTGCTACTTTGAGGCCTATGACAAGTGATTCTTAGAAAAACTCTAATGGTCCACTTATTCAAATTTAGGTTCTCTAGGGTGAGGCATTTGATTCACAACCGCAAAAAAGTCTAGCTCGATTCTATAGCAGATTGGAAACTTCTTTTGTTTTGAGTTCACGCCAAATTAGCGCCACCAGCCTCTATTGTCACATCCGTAAAATATATATTAACGGTTGGGGAACGCAAATGTAATTGATCCTACCAACATCTAACCTATCCACCCTAACTTCCTATGTACCTTTCGTGTCGCTCCCCTTCTTGTTTCAAAGACGTAGGTCCACCAGAGATTTTCAATGGAATTCCAAGATTTCGCCCTAAACAAGAGCTACTTTGAGGCCTATGACAAGTGATTCTTAGAAAAACTCTCTAATGGTCCACTTATTCAAATTTAGGTTCTCTAGGGTGAGGCATTTGATTCACAACCGCGAAAAAAGTCTAGCTCGATTCTATAGCAGATTGGAAACTTCTCTTTGTTTTGAGTTCACTGAAAATTAGCGCCAAATAGCCTCTATTGTCACATCCGTAAAATATATATTAACGGTTGGGGAACGAATGTAATTGATCCTACCAACATCTAACCTATCCACCCTAACTTCCTATGTACCTTTCGTGTCGCTCCCTTCTTGTTTCGTATGTAGGTCCACCGTAGATTTTCAATGGAATTCCAAGATTTCACCTCTAAACAAGAGCTACTTTGAAAGCCTATGACAAGTGATTCTTAGAAAAACTCTCTAATGGTCCACTTATTCAAATTTAGGTTCTCTAGGGTGAGGCATTTGATTCACAACCGCAAAAAAAAAGTCTAGCTCGATTCTATAGCAGGATTGGAAACTTCTTTTGTTTTGAGTTCAAGGAAATGAAATCAGCGCTAGCCTCTATTGTCACATCCGTAAAATATATATTAACGGTTGGGGAACGCAATGTAATTGATCCTACCAACATCTAACCTATCCACCCTAACTTCCTATGTACCTTTCGTGTCGCTCCCTTCTTGTTTCAAAGACGTAGGTCCACATTACGAGATATTTTCAATGGAATTCCAAGATTTCACTCTAAACAAGAGCTACTTTGAGGCCTATGACAAGTGATTCTTAGAAAAACTCTCTAATGGTCCACTTATTCAAATTTAGGTTCTCTAGGGTGAGGCATTTGATTCACAACCGCAAAAAAGTCTAGCTCGATTCTATAGCAGATTGGAAACTTCTTTTGTTTTGAGTTCAAGGCTGAAATCAGCGCCACAGCAGCCTATTTGTCACATCCAGAAATATATATTAACGGTTGGGGAACGCAATGTAATTGATCCTACCAACATCTAACCTATCCACCCTAACTTCCTATGTACCTTTCGTGTCGCTCCCTTCTTGTTTCGTACGTAGGTCCACCGAGATTTTCAATGGAATTCCAAGATTTCACTCTAAACAAGAGCTACTTTGAGGCCTATGACAAGTGATTCTTAGAAAAACTCTCTAATGGTCCACTTATTCAAATTTAGGTTCTCTAGGGTGAGGCATTTGATTCACAAATCGCAAAAAGTCTAGCTCGATTCTATAGCAGATTGGAAACTTCTTTTGTTTTGAGTTCACACTGAAATCAGCGCAGCCTCTATTGTCACATCCGTAAATATATATTAACGGTTGGGGAACGCAATGTAATTGATCCTACCAACATCTAACCTATCCACCCTAACTTCCTATGTACCTTTCGTGTCGCTCCCTTCTTGTTTCAAAGACGTAGGTCCACCGAGATTTTCAATGGAATTCCAAGATTTCGCCCTAAACAAGTGCTACTTTGAGGCCTATGACAAGTGATTCTTAGAAAACACTCTAATGGTCCACTTATTCAAATTTAGGTTCTCTAGGTGAAGGCATTTGATTCACAACCGCAAAAAAGTCTAGCTCGATTCTATAGCAGATTGGAAACTTCTTTGTTTTGAGTTCGCTGAAATCAGCGCCAGCCTCCTCTATTGTCACATCCGAAATATATATTAACGGTTGGGGAACGCAATGTAATTGATCCTACCAACATCTAACCTATCCACCCTAACTTCCTATGTACCTTTCGTGTCGCTCCCTTCTTGTTTCAAAGACGTAGGTCCACCGTAGATTTTCAATGGAATTCCAAGATTTCACCTCTAAACAAGTGCTACTTTGAGGCCTATGACAAGTGATTCTTAGAAAAACACTCTAATGGTCCACTTATTCAAATTTAGGTTCTCTAGGGTGAGGCATTTGATTCACAAATCACAAAAAAAAGTCTAGCTCGATTCTATAGCAGGATTGGAAACTTCTTTTGTTTTGAGTTCAAGCGCTGAAATCAGCCAATGTAGCCTCTATTGTCACATCCGTAAATATATATTAACGGTTGGGGAACGAATGTAATTGATCCTACCAACATCTAACCTATCCACCCTAACTTCCTATGTACCTTTCGTGTCGCTCCCCTTCTTGTTTCAAGACGTAGGTCCACCGTAGATTTTCAATGGAATTCCAAGATTTCACTCTAAACAAGTGCTACTTTGAGGCCTATGACAAGTGATTCTTAGAAAAACACTCTAATGGTCCACTTATTCAAATTTAGGTTCTCTAGGGTGAGGCATTTGATTCACAAATCGCAAAAAAGTCTAGCTCGATTCTATAGCAGATTGGAAACTTCTTTTGTTTTGAGTTCAAGGCTGAAATCAGCGCCAGCCTCTATTGTCACATCCGAAATATATATTAACGGTTGGGGAACGCAATGTAATTGATCCTACCAACATCTAACCTATCCACCCTAACTTCCTATGTACCTTTCGTGTCGCTCCCTTCTTGTTTCAAAGACGTAGGTCCACCGAGATTTTCAATGGAATTCCAAGATTTCACTCTAAACAAGTGCTACTTTGAGGCCTATGACAAGTGATTCTTAGAAAAACTCTCTAATGGTCCACTTATTCAAATTTAGGTTCTCTAGGGTGAGGCATTTGATTCACAACCGCGAAAAAGTCTAGCTCGATTCTATAGCAGGATTGGAAACTTCTCTTTGTTTTGAGTTCACTACTGAAATCAGCGCCAGCCTCTATATTGTCACATCCGAAATATATATTAACGGTTGGGGAACGCAATGTAATTGATCCTACCAACATCTAACCTATCCACCCTAACTTCCTATGTACCTTTCGTGTCGCTCCCCTTCTTGTTTCAAGACGTAGGTCCACCGTAGATTTTCAATGGAATTCCAAGATTTCACTCTAAACAAGAGCTACTTTGAAGGCCTATGACAAGTGATTCTTAGAAAAACTCTCTAATGGTCCACTTTATTCAAATTTAGGTTCTCTAGGGTGAGGCATTTGATTCACAAACCGCGAAAAAAGTCTAGCTCGATTCTATAGCAGATTGGAAACTTCTCTTTGTTTTGAGTTCACGGCTGAAATTAGCGCCAGCAGCCTCTATTGTCACATCCGTAAATATATATTAACGGTTGGGGAACGCAATGTAATTGATCCTACCAACATCTAACCTATCCACCCTAACTTCCTATGTACCTTTCGTGTCGCTCCCCTTCTTGTTTCAAGATGTAGGTCCACCGTAGATTTTCAATGGAATTCCAAGATTTCACCCTAAACAAGTGCTACTTTGAGGCCTATGACAAGTGATTCTTAGAAAAAACACTCTAATGGTCCACTTATTCAAATTTAGGTTCTCTAGGGTGAGGCATTTGATTCACAACCGCAAAAAAAGTCTAGCTCGATTCTATAGCAGGATTGGAAACTTCTTTTGTTTTGAGTTCGCTGAAATCAGCGCCAGCCTCTATTGTCACATCCGTAAATATATATTAACGGTTGGGGAACGCAATGTAATTGATCCTACCAACATCTAACCTATCCACCCTAACTTCCTATGTACCTTTCGTGTCGCGCTCCCCTTCTTGTTTCAAGATGTAGGTCCACCGTAGATTTTCAATGGAATTCCAAGATTTCACTCTAAACAAGAGCTACTTTGAGGCCTATGACAAGTGATTCTTAGAAAAACACTCTAATGGTCCACTTATTCAAATTTAGGTTCTCTAGGGTGAGGCATTTGATTCACAAATCGCAAAAAAAGTCTAGCTCGATTCTATAGCAGGATTGGAAACTTCTTTTTGTTTTGAGTTCAAGCAACAAATCAGCGCCAGCCTCTATTGTCACATCCGTAAATATATATTAACGGTTGGGGAACGCAATGTAATTGATCCTACCAACATCTAACCTATCCACCCTAACTTCCTATGTACCTTTCGTGTCGCTCCCCTTCTTGTTTCAAAGATGTAGGTCCACACGTAGATTTTCAATGGAATTCCAAGATTTCACTCTAAACAAGAGCTACTTTGAAGGCCTATGACAAGTGATTCTTAGAAAAACCTCTAATGGTCCACTTATTCAAATTTAGGTTCTCTAGGGTGAGGCATTTGATTCACAAATCGCGAAAAAGTCTAGCTCGATTCTATAGCAGATTGGAAACTTCTCTTTGTTTTGAGTTCACTAAAAATCAGCCACCAGCCTCTCTATTGTCACATCCGTAAATATATATTAACGGTTGGGGAACGAAATGTAATTGATCCTACCAACATCTAACCTATCCACCCTAACTTCCTATGTACCTTTCGTGTCGCTCCCCTTCTTGTTTCAAAGACGTAGGTCCACCGTAGATTTTCAATGGAATTCCAAGATTTCGCCCTAAACAAGAGCTACTTTGAGGCCTATGACAAGTGATTCTTAGAAAAACACTCTAATGGTCCACTTATTCAAATTTAGGTTCTCTAGGGTGAGGCATTTGATTCACAACCGCGAAAAAGTCTAGCTCGATTCTATAGCAGGATTGGAAACTTCTCTTTGTTTTGAGTTCACAAAAAATTAGCGCCCACCAGCCTCTATTGTCACATCCGAAAATATATATTAACGGTTGGGGAACGCAATGTAATTGATCCTACCAACATCTAACCTATCCACCCTAACTTCCTATGTACCTTTCGTGTCGCTCCCCTTCTTGTTTCTAAGACGTAGGTCCACCGTAGATTTTCAATGGAATTCCAAGATTTCACTCTAAACAAGTGCTACTTTGAGGCCTATGACAAGTGATTCTTAGAAAAACTCTAATGGTCCACTTATTCAAATTTAGGTTCTCTAGGGTGAGGCATTTGATTCACAAATCGCGAAAAAAGTCTAGCTCGATTCTATAGCAGATTGGAAACTTCTTTTGTTTTGAGTTCACGGCTGAAATTAGCGCCAACAGCCTCTATTGTCACATCCGAAATATATATTAACGGTTGGGGAACGCAATGTAATTGATCCTACCAACATCTAACCTATCCACCCTAACTTCCTATGTACCTTTCGTGTCGCTCCCCTTCTTGTTTCAAAGACGTAGGTCCACCGTAGATTTTCAATGGAATTCCAAGATTTCACCCTAAACAAGTGCTACTTTGAGGCCTATGACAAAGTGATTCTTAGAAAAACTCTAATGGTCCACTTATTCAAATTTAGGTTCTCTAGGGTGAGGCATTTGATTCACAACCGCAAAAAAGTCTAGCTCGATTCTATAGCAGATTGGAAACTTCTTTTGTTTTGAGTTCACGCTGAAATCAGCGCCAGCAGCCTCTATTGTCACATCCGAAATATATATTAACGGTTGGGGAACGAATGTAATTGATCCTACCAACATCTAACCTATCCACCCTAACTTCCTATGTACCTTTCGTGTCGCTCCCTTCTTGTTTCAAGACGTAGGTCCACCCGAGATTTTCAATGGAATTCCAAGATTTCACCTAAAACAAGAGCTACTTTGAGGCCTATGACAAGTGATTCTTAGAAAACCTCTAATGGTCCACTTATTCAAATTTAGGTTCTCTAGGGTGAGGCATTTGATTCACAAATCGCAAAAAAGTCTAGCTCGATTCTATAGCAGATTGGAAACTTCTTTTTGTTTTGAGTTCGCAATAAAATCAGCGCCACCAGCAGCCTCTATTGTCACATCCGTAAATATATATTAACGGTTGGGGAACGCAATGTAATTGATCCTACCAACATCTAACCTATCCACCCTAACTTCCTATGTACCTTTCGTGTCGCTCCCCTTCTTGTTTCAAAGACGTAGGTCCACCACGAGATTTTCAATGGAATTCCAAGATTTCGCCCTAAACAAGAGCTACTTTGAGGCCTATGACAAGTGATTCTTAGAAAAACACTCTAATGGTCCACTTATTCAAATTTAGGTTCTCTAGGGTGAGGCATTTGATTCACAAATCACAAAAGTCTAGCTCGATTCTATAGCAGATTGGAAACTTCTTTTGTTTTGAGTTCGCTTCGCTGAAATCAGCGCCAGCCTCTATTGTCACATCCGAAATATATATTAACGGTTGGGGAACGAATGTAATTGATCCTACCAACATCTAACCTATCCACCCTAACTTCCTATGTACCTTTCGTGTCGCTCCCTTCTTGTTTCAATATGTAGGTCCACCATACGTGATATTTTCAATGGAATTCCAAGATTTCACTCTAAACAAGAGCTACTTTGAGGCCTATGACAAGTGATTCTTAGAAAAAACTCTCTAATGGTCCACTTATTCAAATTTAGGTTCTCTAGGGTGAGGCATTTGATTCACAAATCGAAAAAGTCTAGCTCGATTCTATAGCAGGATTGGAAACTTCTTTGTTTTGAGTTCAACTGAAATCAGCCAACCAGCCTCTATTGTCACATCCGAAATATATATTAACGGTTGGGGAACGCAATGTAATTGATCCTACCAACATCTAACCTATCCACCCTAACTTCCTATGTACCTTTCGTGTCGCTCCCTTCTTGTTTCAAAATGTAGGTCCACCACCGTAGATTTTCAATGGAATTCCAAGATTTCACCCCTAAACAAGTGCTACTTTGAGGCCTATGACAAGTGATTCTTAGAAAAACACTCTAATGGTCCACTTATTCAAATTTAGGTTCTCTAGGGTGAGGCATTTGATTCACAACCGCGAAAAAAGTCTAGCTCGATTCTATAGCAGTGATTGGAAACTTCTTTTGTTTTGAGTTCAAGGCTGAAATCAGCCGCCAGCCTCTATTGTCACATCTAAATATATATATTAACGGTTGGGGAACGAATGTAATTGATCCTACCAACATCTAACCTATCCACCCTAACTTCCTATGTACCTTTCGTGGTCGCTCCCTTCTTGTTTCAAATTGTAGGTCCACCGTAGATTTTCAATGGAATTCCAAGATTTCACCTCTAAACAAGTGCTACTTTGAGGCCTATGACAAGTGATTCTTAGAAAAACTCTCTAATGGTCCACTTATTCAAATTTAGGTTCTCTAGGGTGAGGCATTTGATTCACAAATCCGAAAAAAAGTCTAGCTCGATTCTATAGCAGTGATTGGAAACTTCTTTTGTTTTGAGTTCACGCTGAAATCAGCCACCCAGCCTCTATTGTCACATCTAGAAATATATATTAACGGTTGGGGAACGCAATGTAATTGATCCTACCAACATCTAACCTATCCACCCTAACTTCCTATGTACCTTTCGTGTCGCTCCCTTCTTGTTTCAAAGACGTAGGTCCACCGTACGAGATTTTCAATGGAATTCCAAGATTTCACTCTAAACAAGAGCTACTTTGAGGCCTATGACAAGTGATTCTTAGAAAAACTCTCTAATGGTCCACTTATTCAAATTTAGGTTCTCTAGGGTGAGGCATTTGATTCACAAATCGCAAAAAAGTCTAGCTCGATTCTATAGCAGATTGGAAACTTCTTTTGTTTTGAGTTCAAGGCTGAAATCAGCGCACAGCCTCTATTGTCACATCCAGAAATATATATTAACGGTTGGGGAACGCAATGTAATTGATCCTACCAACATCTAACCTATCCACCCTAACTTCCTATGTACCTTTCGTGTCGCTCCCTTCTTGTTTCAAAGATGTAGGTCCACCGTAGATTTTCAATGGAATTCCAAGATTTCGCTCTAAACAAGAGCTACTTTGAGGCCTATGACAAGTGATTCTTAGAAAAACTCTCTAATGGTCCACTTATTCAAATTTAGGTTCTCTAGGGTGAGGCATTTGATTCACAACCGCAAAAAAAGTCTAGCTCGATTCTATAGCAGATTGGAAACTTCTTTTGTTTTGAGTTCACGCTGAAATTAGCGCCCAAAGCAGCCTCTATTGTCACATCCGTAAATATATATTAACGGTTGGGGAACGCAATGTAATTGATCCTACCAACATCTAACCTATCCACCCTAACTTCCTATGTACCTTTCGTGTCGCTCCCTTCTTGTTTCTGTATGTAGGTCCACCGTAGATTTTCAATGGAATTCCAAGATTTCGCCCTAAACAAGTGCTACTTTGAGGCCTATGACAAGTGATTCTTAGAAAAACACTCTAATGGTCCACTTATTCAAATTTAGGTTCTCTAGGGTGAGGCATTTGATTCACAACCGCGAAAAAGTCTAGCTCGATTCTATAGCAGATTGGAAACTTCTTTTGTTTTGAGTTCACAGGCTGAAATTAGCCAACCAGCCTCTATTGTCACATCCGAAATATATATTAACGGTTGGGGAACGCAATGTAATTGATCCTACCAACATCTAACCTATCCACCCTAACTTCCTATGTACCTTTCGTGTCGCTCCCTTCTTGTTTCAAAGATGTAGGTCCACCAGAGATTTTCAATGGAATTCCAAGATTTCACCTAAACAAGAGCTACTTTGAGGCCTATGACAAGTGATTCTTAGAAAAACTCTCTAATGGTCCACTTATTCAAATTTAGGTTCTCTAGGGTGAGGCATTTGATTCACAACCGCAAAAAAAGTCTAGCTCGATTCTATAGCAGGATTGGAAACTTCTTTTGTTTTGAGTTCAAGGCTGAAATCAGCCCCCAGCCTCTATTGTCACATCCGTAAATATATATTAACGGTTGGGGAACGCAATGTAATTGATCCTACCAACATCTAACCTATCCACCCTAACTTCCTATGTACCTTTCGTGTCGCTCCCCTTCTTGTTTCAAAGACGTAGGTCCACCGAGATTTTCAATGGAATTCCAAGATTTCGCCCTAAACAAGTGCTACTTTGAGGCCTATGACAAGTGATTCTTAGAAAAACACTCTAATGGTCCACTTATTCAAATTTAGGTTCTCTAGGGTGAGGCATTTGATTCACAAATCGCGAAAAAAGTCTAGCTCGATTCTATAGCAGGATTGGAAACTTCTTTGTTTTGAGTTCACGCTGAAATCAGCCAACAGCCTCTATTGTCACATCCGTAAATATATATTTAACGGGTTGGGGAACGAATGTAATTGATCCTACCAACATCTAACCTATCCACCCTAACTTCCTATGTACCTTTCGTGTCGCTCCCTTTCTTGTTTCAAAGACGTAGGTCCACCGTAGATTTTCAATGGAATTCCAAGATTTCACTCTAAACAAGAGCTACTTTGAGGCCTATGACAAGTGATTCTTAGAAAAACACTCTAATGGTCCACTTATTCAAATTTAGGTTCTCTAGGGTGAGGCATTTGATTCACAAATCACAAAAAAAGTCTAGCTCGATTCTATAGCAGGATTGGAAACTTCTTTTTGTTTTGAGTTCAAGGCTGAAATCAGCGCCCACAGCCTCTATTGTCACATCCGTAAATATATATTAACGGTTGGGGAACGCAATGTAATTGATCCTACCAACATCTAACCTATCCACCCTAACTTCCTATGTACCTTTCGTGTCGCTCCCTTCTTGTTTCAAAGACGTAGGTCCACCGTATTTTTCAATGGAATTCCAAGATTTCACTCTAAACAAGTGCTACTTTGAGGCCTATGACAAGTGATTCTTAGAAAAACTCTCTAATGGTCCACTTATTCAAATTTAGGTTCTCTAGGGTGAGGCATTTGATTCACAACCGCGAAAAAAAGTCTAGCTCGATTCTATAGCAGATTGGAAACTTCTTTTGTTTTGAGTTCAAGGCTGAAATCAGCGCCACCTAGCCTCTATTGTCACATCCGTAAATATATATTAACGGGTTGGGGAACGCAATGTAATTGATCCTACCAACATCTAACCTATCCACCCTAACTTCCTATGTACCTTTCGTGTCGCTCCCTTCTTGTTTCAGTAGACGTAGGTCCACCGAGATTTTCAATGGAATTCCAAGATTTCACCCTAAACAAGTGCTACTTTGAGGCCTATGACAAGTGATTCTTAGAAAAAACTCTAATGGTCCACTTATTCAAATTTAGGTTCTCTAGGGTGAGGCATTTGATTCACAACCGCAAAAAAGTCTAGCTCGATTCTATAGCAGATTGGAAACTTCTCTTTGTTTTGAGTTCAAGGCTGAAATCAGCGCCAGCCTCTATTGTCACATCCGAAATATATATTAACGGTTGGGGAACGCAATGTAATTGATCCTACCAACATCTAACCTATCCACCCTAACTTCCTATGTACCTTTCGTGTCGCTCCCCTTCTTGTTTCAAAGACGTAGGTCCACCACGTAGATTTTCAATGGAATTCCAAGATTTCACCCTAAACAAGAGCTACTTTGAGGCCTATGACAAGTGATTCTTAGAAAAACACTCTAATGGTCCACTTATTCAAATTTAGGTTCTCTAGGGTGAGGCATTTGATTCACAACCGCAAAAAAAAGTCTAGCTCATTCTATAGCAGATTGGAAACTTCTTTTGTTTTGAGTTCACGGCTGAAATTAGCACCAGCCTCTATTGTCACATCCGAAATATATATTAACGGTTGGGGAACGCAATGTAATTGATCCTACCAACATCTAACCTATCCACCCTAACTTCCTATGTACCTTTCGTGTCGCTCCCCTTCTTGTTTCAAAGATGTAGGTCCACCGTAGATTTTCAATGGAATTCCAAGATTTCACCCTAAACAAGAGCTACTTTGAGGCCTATGACAAGTGATTCTTAGAAAAAACTCTCTAATGGTCCACTTATTCAAATTTAGGTTCTCTAGGGTGAGGCATTTGATTCACAAATCACGAAAAAGTCTAGCTCGATTCTATAGCAGGATTGGAAACTTCTTTTTGTTTTGAGTTCGCAAAAATCAGCGCCAGCAGCCTCTATTGTCACATCCGTAAATATATATTAACGGTTGGGGAACGCAATGTAATTGATCCTACCAACATCTAACCTATCCACCCTAACTTCCTATGTACCTTTCGTGTCGCTCCCTTCTTGTTTTTCGCAGACGTAGGTCCACCAGATTTTTCAATGGAATTCCAAGATTTCACCCTAAAACAAGTGCTACTTTGAGGCCTATGACAAGTGATTCTTAGAAAAACTCTCTAATGGTCCACTTATTCAAATTTAGGTTCTCTAGGGTGAGGCATTTGATTCACAACCGCTAAAAAGTCTAGCTCGATTCTATAGCAGGATTGGAAACTTCTTTTGTTTTGAGTTCACTATGAAATTAATCAACCAGCCTCTATTGTCACATCCGAAATATATATTAACGGTTGGGGAACGCAATGTAATTGATCCTACCAACATCTAACCTATCCACCCTAACTTCCTATGTACCTTTCGTGTCGCTCCCTTCTTGTTTCGCAAGACGTAGGTCCACCGTAGATTTTCAATGGAATTCCAAGATTTCGCCTAAACAAGTGCTACTTTGAGGCCTATGACAAGTGATTCTTAGAAAAACACTCTAATGGTCCACTTATTCAAATTTAGGTTCTCTAGGGTGAGGCATTTGATTCACAAATCAAAAAAAAGTCTAGCTCGATTCTATAGCAGATTGGAAACTTCTTTTGTTTTGAGTTCGCTACTAAATCAGCGCCGCCAGCCTCTATTGTCACATCCGTAAATATATATTAACGGTTGGGGAACGAATGTAATTGATCCTACCAACATCTAACCTATCCACCCTAACTTCCTATGTACCTTTCGTGTCGCTCCCTTCTTGTTTCTGCAAGATGTAGGTCCACCGTAGATTTTCAATGGAATTCCAAGATTTCACTCTAAACAAGTGCTACTTTGAAGCCTATGACAAATGATTCTTAGAAAAACTCTAATGGTCCACTTATTCAAATTTAGGTTCTCTAGGGTGAGGCATTTGATTCACAAATCAAAAAAAGTCTAGCTCTCGATTCTATAGCAGGATTGGAAACTTCTTTTGTTTTGAGTTCAAGGCTGAAATTAGCGCCAGCCTCCTCTATTGTCACATCCGTAAATATATATTAACGGGTTGGGGAACGCAATGTAATTGATCCTACCAACATCTAACCTATCCACCCTAACTTCCTATGTACCTTTCGTGTCGCTCCCTTCTTGTTTCAAAGATGTAGGTCCATACGTAGATTTTCAATGGAATTCCAAGATTTCACTCTAAACAAGAGCTACTTTGAGGCCTATGACAAGTGATTCTTAGAAAAAAACTCTAATGGTCCACTTATTCAAATTTAGGTTCTCTAGGGTGAGGCATTTGATTCACAACCGCAAAAAAAGTCTAGCTCGATTCTATAGCAGATTGGAAACTTCTTTTTGTTTTGAGTTCACGCTGAAATCAGCGCCAAATAGCCTCTATTGTCACATCCGTAAATATATATTAACGGCTGGGGAACGAATGTAATTGATCCTACCAACATCTAACCTATCCACCCTAACTTCCTATGTACCTTTCGTGTCGCTTCCCTTCTTGTTTCAAATGTAGGTCCACCGTAGATTTTCAATGGAATTCCAAGATTTCACCCTAAACAAGTGCTACTTTGAGGCCTATGACAAGTGATTCTTAGAAAAACTCTCTAATGGTCCACTTATTCAAATTTAGGTTCTCTAGGGTGAGGCATTTGATTCACAAATCCGCAAAAAAGTCTAGCTCTCATTCTATAGCAGGATTGGAAACTTCTTTTGTTTTGAGTTCAAGGCTGAAATTAGCGCCAGCCTCTATTGTCACATCCGAAATATATATTAACGGGTTGGGGAACGCAATGTAATTGATCCTACCAACATCTAACCTATCCACCCTAACTTCCTATGTACCTTTCGTGTCGCTCCCCTTCTTGTTTCAAGACGTAGGTCCACACGTAGATTTTCAATGGAATTCCAAGATTTCACTCTAAAACAAGTGCTACTTTGAGGCCTATGACAAGTGATTCTTAGAAAAACTCTCTAATGGTCCACTTATTCAAATTTAGGTTCTCTAGGGTGAGGCATTTGATTCACAAATCACGAAAAAGTCTAGCTCGATTCTATAGCAAGTGATTGGAAACTTCTTTTTGTTTTGAGTTCAAGGCTGAAATCAGCGCCAAGCCTCTATTGTCACATCCGTAAAATATATATTAACGGTTGGGGAACGAATGTAATTGATCCTACCAACATCTAACCTATCCACCCTAACTTCCTATGTACCTTTCGTGTCGCTCCCCTTCTTGTTTCTGATTTAGGTCCACCGTAGATTTTCAATGGAATTCCAAGATTTCACTCTAAACAAGTGCTACTTTGAGGCCTATGACAAGTGATTCTTAGAAAAACTCTCTAATGGTCCACTTATTCAAATTTAGGTTCTCTAGGGTGAGGCATTTGATTCACAAATCAAAAAAAAAGTCTAGCTCATTCTATAGCAGTGATTGGAAACTTCTTTGTTTTGAGTTCACGGCTGAAATCAGCCGCCAGCCTCTATTGTCACATCCGTAAATATATATTAACGGTTGGGGAACGAATGTAATTGATCCTACCAACATCTAACCTATCCACCCTAACTTCCTATGTACCTTTCGTGTCGCTCCCCCTTCTTGTTTCAAAGATGTAGGTCCACTACGAGATTTTCAATGGAATTCCAAGATTTCGCTCTAAACAAGAGCTACTTTGAAGCCTATGACAAGTGATTCTTAGAAAAACTCTCTAATGGTCCACTTATTCAAATTTAGGTTCTCTAGGGTGAGGCATTTGATTCACAAATCCGCAAAAAGTCTAGCTCGATTCTATAGCAGATTGGAAACTTCTTTTGTTTTGAGTTCAAGGCTGAAATCAGCCAAAGAAATTTCCTATTGTCACATCCGTAAAATATATATTAACGGTTGGGGAACGCAATGTAATTGATCCTACCAACATCTAACCTATCCACCCTAACTTCCTATGTACCTTTCGTGTCGCTCCCCTTCTTGTTTCAAAGACGTAGGTCCACTAGAGATTTTCAATGGAATTCCAAGATTTCACTCTAAACAAGTGCTACTTTGAGGCCTATGACAAGTGATTCTTAGAAAAACTCTAATGGTCCACTTATTCAAATTTAGGTTCTCTAGGGTGAGGCATTTGATTCACAAATCAAAAAGTCTAGCTCTCGATTCTATAGCAGATTGGAAACTTCTTTTTGTTTTGAGTTCACACTAAATCAGCGCCAAAAGTCTCTATATTGTCACATCCGAAATATATATTAACGGTTGGGGAACGCAATGTAATTGATCCTACCAACATCTAACCTATCCACCCTAACTTCCTATGTACCTTTCGTGTCGCTCCCCTTCTTGTTTCAAAGACGTAGGTCCACCAAAGATTTTCAATGGAATTCCAAGATTTCGCTCTAAACAAGAGCTACTTTGAGGCCTATGACAAGTGATTCTTAGAAAAAACTCTCTAATGGTCCACTTATTCAAATTTAGGTTCTCTAGGGTGAGGCATTTGATTCACAACCGCAAAAAGTCTAGCTCATTCTATAGCAAGATTGGAAACTTCTTTTGTTTTGAGTTCACAATAAATTAGCGCCTACCAGCCTCTATTGTCACATCCAAAATATATATTAACGGTTGGGGAACGCAATGTAATTGATCCTACCAACATCTAACCTATCCACCCTAACTTCCTATGTACCTTTCGTGTCGCTCCCCTTCTTGTTTCTCAAGACGTAGGTCCACCGAGATTTTCAATGGAATTCCAAGATTTCACCCTAAAACAAGAGCTACTTTGAGGCCTATGACAAGTGATTCTTAGAAAAACTCTCTAATGGTCCACTTATTCAAATTTAGGTTCTCTAGGGTGAGGCATTTGATTCACAAACCGCAAAAAAGTCTAGCTCGATTCTATAGCAGATTGGAAACTTCTTTTGTTTTGAGTTCACACAAATTAGCCAATGCTCTATTGTCACATCCGTAAATATATATTAACGGTTGGGGAACGCAATGTAATTGATCCTACCAACATCTAACCTATCCACCCTAACTTCCTATGTACCTTTCGTGTCGCTCCCCTTCTTGTTTCAAGATGTAGGTCCACAATAGATTTTTCAATGGAATTCCAAGATTTCGCTCTAAACAAGAGCTACTTTGAGGCCTATGACAAGTGATTCTAGAAAAACTCTAATGGTCCACTTATTCAAATTTAGGTTCTCTAGGGTGAGGCATTTGATTCACAACCAAAAAAGTCTAGCTCGATTCTATAGCGTGATTGGAAACTTCTTTTGTTTTGAGTTCAAGGCTGAAATCAGCGCCAGCCCCTATTGTCACATCCGAAATATATATTAACGGTTGGGGAACGCAATGTAATTGATCCTACCAACATCTAACCTATCCACCCTAACTTCCTATGTACCTTTCGTCGCTCCCCTTCTTGTTTCAAACAAGAGCTATGTAGGTCCACCGAGATTTTCAATGGAATTCCAAGATTTCACTCTAAACAAGTGCTACTTTGAGGCCTATGACAAGTGATTCTTAGAAAAACTCTAATGGTCCACTTATTCAAATTTAGGTTCTCTAGGGTGAGGCATTTGATTCACAAAACCAAAAAAAGTCTAGCTCGATTCTATAGCAGATTGGAAACTTCTCTTTGTTTTGAGTTCACTTTGAAATCGCCAGCAGCCTCTATTGTCACATCCGTAAATATATATTAACGGTTGGGGAACGAATGTAATTGATCCTACCAACATCTAACCTATCCACCCTAACTTCCTATGTACCTTTCGTGTCGCTCCCCTTCTTGTTTCTGCAGATGTAGGTCCATTACGTATATTTTCAATGGAATTCCAAGATTTCACTCTAAACAAGTGCTACTTTGAAGCCTATGACAAATGATTCTTAGAAAAACTCTCTAATGGTCCACTTATTCAAATTTAGGTTCTCTAGGGTGAGGCATTTGATTCACAAATCAAAAAAAGTCTAGCTCGATTCTATAGCAGATTGGAAACTTCTTTTGTTTTGAGTTCGCTACAAATCAGCGCCAAATCTATTGTCACATCCGTAAAATATATATTAACGGTTGGGGAACGCAATGTAATTGATCCTACCAACATCTAACCTATCCACCCTAACTTCCTATGTACCTTTCGTGTCGCTCCCCTTCTTGTTTCAAAGATTTAGGTCCACCGTAGATTTTTTCATGGAATTCCAAGATTTCACCCTAAACAAGTGCTACTTTGAGGCCTATGACAAGTGATTCTTAGAAAAACTCTCTAATGGTCCACTTATTCAAATTTAGGTTCTCTAGGGTGAGGCATTTGATTCACAACCGCAAAAAAGTCTAGCTCATTCTATAGCAGATTGGAAACTTCTCTTTGTTTTGAGTTCAAGCTGAAATCAGCAGCCTCTATTGTCACATCCGTAAATATATATTAACGGTTGGGGAACGCAATGTAATTGATCCTACAACATCTAACC
>JADLZK010006292.1:0-14027 GCA_015847255.1 Hyparrhenia diplandra | reverse complement strand
ATGAACTCGAAGAACAAGTGATGAACCAAAATCACAGCACAAGAACAAAGAACACCGATCAATCGATCCAAACGTCACCCCGTGACGCTAATCACGCCTAGCTCCTTGCTCGCAAATCTTGGTACAAATCGGTGGGACCTCTCTACACCTCGCCTGAACCCTAACTGGAAATATGAAATGAGAGGCAAGGAGAATGAAGGGTATGCCTCGCTAAATAGCCCCGCTCCTCCGCCTAACCACCCCTAGGGATACATGAGTCGATTTTGTAACCCTAAGGCTATTGCCGACTCTGGTAATCTTCTCGATCCGACGGCCACCGCGCTTCTCAACGGTTTTGCCTCCACGCAATCTCCCGATGCGCCACGTGCCGCCCTTCCGGGTCCGCCTGAACACCCTCGGGTTTTGAGGCCCAAACCCGCGAACTCCGCGCCCCGTGGTCTTGAGGCCCAAACCACCAAACCCGCCCCTCGTGGTTTTGAGGCCCAAAACCACGAAAAACCCGCCATGGTTTTGGAGGGCAAACCACCAAACCTCCTCGACGCTGTCAACGCCGTTTTGACCGCCCGAAGTCGCTGCTCATCCGAGCCCCCCGCCGCCTCGCACCTGCCTTGACCCAATCGACACGGTCCCGCTCATCCTCTGCATCCGTCGACATGTCCCGTAGATGTCGGGCCCACCATGGCAGCCAATTCGCACTCCGGTCCCTGGCCCAAGCCCTCACACCGTCTTCACCTCCTCGCGGTCCGTCGGTCCGCACGCCCTCCTGGTACCTTCTACCGTCACATACCATCTCCGTAGCCCACACCCGCACAACACGAACCAAGAGATACGCCTTCGACACTCCACGTGTGCCGTGTGAACATAGCCAAGCATAAAAGATAAAAAGAAAATAGAGAATAGTTGACTGCTGACAATCACTACATCACAAAACTAAACACATGCGACCTAAATCAATCATGTCTCGCACTTCCCTTGATGAGTGCATTGTCAACATTCAACACAAAGACGTAAGAAGAAGAAGATATACATCCAAGTGAACACAAGCTAGACAAAAAGCTGAAACAAAGACACCGGGATAGCAAACGCGCCTAGTCCTCAAGAAGAGGTGGTAGGACAGCTCAACACTACTAGCTAACTCCAAACCAAATACTTTCACACTCAAACAGCCAGACTCTCAAGACGCAGGTGGGCAAAGGCTCAACACATCTAGCCTAAAGTGCTACTCCCGGACAAATGTGCACACAATAATCGCCTTTGCATCTTTCCCCTTGTTGGCAAATGCACTAATCGCTTTTCATGAAATGCATGAAAGTGCAATGAGAGAGCTCCAAGTTTATAGTCATCCAAATGAGAAGATGCTCTAGGTAGTGTCATGGCAACAAAATCAAGTGCTTAACACGGTACTCAAACTGATCAAGAGATATGAAATATGACTTGAAAGCATTTTGATTCAGCTTAAGTATTTCTAAAGGTGTCCACCACAAAGAATAAAAATATAGCACAAGTAAGTCGGAAATCTACCAAGTGCTACACATGTATATCGGGCTTTAACCACCTCAAGTAAAGTTTATACATCATGCAAAGTAAGAAATCAACACTTGCCAAAGAAAAAATTTTAAGATATCGTGTGAGTTCTGCTCGGATACAAGCATTGGTCAAAAAACATGAGGCGAGTGGTTATCCACAAATCGTCACTTTGCATTTAATCAACCATGTCAAGCCTATGCCGTGAGCAATCGAAGCTTAAGACAATGGTCCGGGTCAAACACTACCAAGCTCGTTCAACTCATGCAATGAGCAGCGCCCCAAGACTTGATGTGGGACTGCATGGACCCATCTCGATCTTTTTCCATACACTTAGCTTAGATTTCCAGATTTTTGCTTGATAAAAACATGTGGTCATCTAC
This sequence comes from Hyparrhenia diplandra, assembly GCA_015847255.1. NCBI lineage: Eukaryota > Viridiplantae > Streptophyta > Magnoliopsida > Poales > Poaceae > Hyparrhenia > Hyparrhenia diplandra. Next base: position 12,120 of record JADLZK010006292.1, on the reverse strand, counting down.
AAGTGTATAACCTGAATGAGACACTTTAGTCACCCAGCATACATGATAAGCACAAAGGGATCTCAACAACTTGAACATGCTAGGAACTATCTCAATGGTGAACATTTGCAAGATTCATCAAGAAAGCAAGGATTCACATGAAAACAGCTTTGCTCATAACATATATATCAATTAAGCTTAAAGAGCACAAGCTATAGCACCAACATGTAATTGTAACACTAAGCGAGCATAGTCTCATTGTGATCAAAATAAACAAGAAGCTCAAGGTGCATTAGTGTACATGATGAATGCAATATGATACAAGATGATGCACAAAGCAAAACAAACCTAGCACTACATCTGTACAACAACTACAAAGCTACCCTTCAAAAAGGATAGCACACGCCCAACTCTCCACGGTGGGCAAAACGGACTTGGTCTAATGGCTTAGTGAAAATGTCCGCAATCCCCAAGGTTCCAGATGTACACATGCCGAACATCTATGTCCCCCTTCCTCCCGTGATCTCAAGAAGTAGTGTATCTCACCTCTATGTGTTTGACCTGGAGTGTGATGTGGCTGGCGACACTGCCAGCCTCCCATGCTATCACATAACAAAGGTACACGAGAAAGCTTAAGCCAAGTCTCTCAAAGTGGAACCATCCATGCACTGAACAACAAAGAAAGAACATACTCCGGTGGCCTCAACAAATGACCGAGTCGACACCAGACCGCTTACTGGACGACCAGACACAAGAGAAGTACCAAGAAATTGACAAGTACCGTAGGTAGACTTTCTATGCATTAATGATCACCAAGATAATCGAATCAATAGCCAACCGTGGAGAGGGGCGAAGAAGCCGAGCACCATAGGCCAAAGTCAGTGAACTGCAAATATCTGAATATCCTCTTCACACCGAAAGTGAGAGGTGCGCGGGCAGATTCTGAACCGTGCGCAGAGGCAACACAAAGAACCGGATGCCAAAGCGTTGCCGTACAACAGTAATAACCGAATATGCTTCTATACTCCTTTGGTCCAGCTTCCATCCTTGTCTTCGCCCTTGGTCATTGCCGCCGCATGGGCATCGAAAGAGGCTTGGCCTCACCCATAAACTTCTTGGGGCGATCATGTCCTTTCGTGTACTTACCCCCGTGAAAATCCCATCCTTGGTTTGCTTGATTTGAAAGTCCATGAAGTAGGTCAACTCGCCCATCATGCTCATCTCGAACTCCCTGCTCATAATCTCTGCAAACTCGATACCATAGCATGTAGCGAGCCACCAAAGATGATATCATCCACATATATCCGGGATCTAGAGGTAAGTCATTGCCCTTCCTAAGCAAGAATAAAAGTCTTGCTCACAGCCCCATCACAAAACCTTTAGCTAATAGGAAAGCTTTCACTGCTCGCGCCCAGCCTCTAGGGGCTTGTTTCAGCCGTACAAAGCCTTGAACAACTTGTACACATTAGTCCTGGTGTTTAGGATGCTCAACCCTGGGTTGCCTCTGCGACAACACCTCCTCCTATGAATCCATTTAGAACGTACTCTTGACATCCATCCGGAAGAGCTTAAACCCTTCGAGGCTGCAAAGGCAAGCAAGATCCTAATAGCTTCTATGCGGGCTACAGAGCGAAGGTTTCCCTCATAGTCTATTCTCTTTTCACAAAACCCCTGGCTACTAGTCCGCTCTTTGTTTCTCACTACCACACCATCCTCACTGCTTGTTTTTGAACACCCACTTGGTACCTATGGGATGACAAGAAGGTGAGGTGGGACTAACACCCAAAACTTGGTTTCTCTCAAAATTCTCAGCTCCTCATGCATGGCATTTACCCAGGGCCCGAGTCGATAAGGCGGTGGTGGTAACATCTTTTGGGCTCAAGGGTGGAAACAACAAATGCAGAATGAGCTTAAAATGACACATGGCATAAGATTTGGAACGAGTTACCCTTTGATCTAGTCCTCCGATCATAGTCTCCCTGAGGATGATGACGCCTGAACAAGTCGAGGCGCCGTGCGCCAAGATGTCGCCTCCTCGACCAAAGCGGAACCTCCCCGGGTGCGGCCGCCTCGCCCTCGAGTGAGCCGCTCCACGGACCCCAGCGGCAGTGGGTAGTAGGGTCGCCCGAGCGCCGCCGCCGTCGCAGGGTCAATCGCAAGCGGTGGAGTCGCTTGATCACCCAAATGCGATCTTCCTCGCTCCTTCTCCACAAAGATGCTCGCTCCATTTCCCTCCTTCCCGTACACTCAAGCACAAGAGAAACAAGCGCTTCATCGAAAGTAACCTCACAAGTCTCTACAAACGCGGTGTTAGTCTCAAGATAAGGACCCCCGTAGGGCATGCGGAGTGCAAAGCGAACCGGAAATGCCATCAACCGAACGACTCAACTTGTCAAGGTTACCTTGAGGATGAAACACCTCGCATCCAAACATTACGTAAATGGCTCACCTTGGGCAATCTCCCAAACCGCAATTATAAGATGTCTTCTTGGTGAGAGCACGAAGAAAGACGCTGTTGGAGACATGACACGCCTGTTGATCGCCTCACTCAAGTATATTTCCCAGTCTTGTGTTCGCCGAGCATGGTCCTTGCCATCTCCACAAGAGTCCTGCTCTTCCGCTCAACAATCCCTGCTCGTCGGGAACATATGGCTAGAAAACTCGTGCTCGACACCTCGTTAGCAACAAAGAGACTTGAACTGAGAGTTCTTGAATTCTCGTGCCATTGTCACCGACCGCCAATGGTCAGCTCTCGCCAACCCGCCTCGGCCTCAAAATCAAATCGCGAGCAAATCCAAAAGCTTCATCTTTGCCCTCCATGAAAGACCCAAGAGTATCTCAAAAATCGCCAACGATCACTAGACAATACCATTTCCCACCCACTCGACCTTCACCCGAGATGGACCAAACCGTGTCCATGAAGGATCTCTCCGGGTCTCGAGGTCATAATATGAGAAACTCCGGGGTGGAAGTGCATACCATCTTCCCGTGACGACAAGAGTGGCAAAACCAAATCCTTCTCAAATTTGAGCTTTCTAGGCAATCCCTGGACGATCCATTGAACTTAACCTCGTGAGGAGATCAGCTCAAGTGACCTAGTCTCCCATGCCACTTCCACAAATCGAGGAGGACCCGCCAACAAGCAACAAGAAGTGCCAAAGCCACGAGAGAAATCAGCACGAAAAACTTGTCCAAAAGGCATAATCCAAAGAATAAGATTCTACCACGTGAGTCTCAAAACTCGAGAACATCCAACCTTGAAACGCACCTCACACCCAGCCCCGCCATGAGCCGAGAAACGCACAAGAGATTGAAGTGCAGGTTGAGACGAGCGCCACATCCCAAGAGCACAAAGTGGTCATTGATCCCGATTGACCCGAGATTGAATCTCCTCCAGTGTCCCCGAAAGTGATGTACTCTTTCGTCTTCATGGGGTGAGGCCGGAGAACCACTTGAGTTTCCGGTCATGTGTCGAGAACAAATCGGAGTCAATGAGCTTCACATGTCCTCCAAATTTTCCCGCTCGCATCAACGATAAAATATGGGATGAGCATATGGCGCAACACCGCTAGTAAACTTGGAAGAGTACCGTTGTTGACCATCTTGCCCCAAATAAGCATTAGGCAAAAACAAATCCATCCCATGCCCCATCTTATCAAACTTCTCACCACGTTACCAACAAAGCGCGGCAGCTCCTCATGTCGAGCTCAAAGTTCCCAAAGCGAGGATCCACATCCACCGCGGAGCACGACCACCAAACGGTCTCACAAACCGTGGCCCAAACCTCTGAGGCCCTACCTTCGTGCTCAGCAAATGGTCTCCGAACCGACTCGCACACCCCTCTCATACAAGCCAAGTGGTGGGTGAGATACATGTCGTTCTCAAACTCCACTCGACGCCTCAGCATCTCTTCCTCCTAAAGCAAAACTCAAATCTCAAGTGACCATCTCTCCTGGCAACACTCACAAGGATACCACCTCTCTCTTGGGTGGTGTGGTTGGTTCACTCTCTTGGGTGGATGGTTCACCTTGTTGTGGTCTGGCCTTGGGAAGCTGGCTTCCCAAAGAATCCTAAAAGGCACAAGTAAATTCAGCAACAAGTCAAGTCTCACACCTGTTTGGGAGGTGGAGTTCAGGGCTCTTGGAGAATGCCATCTTGCACAATGGGCCTTGTGAGGCTTAGGTGGGGTGATCTGGTCGCTTAGGAGTGTTGGCTGGTTTCTCACCTGAGCTCAAACTCACCTTGACCAACCTACCATGTATAACTTCACCCTTCCCACCTATAGCAAAGCCTAACCTCGGCGTGCCGCCCTCTGAACCCGATCATCATCATGCCAAGCCATATTCTCCACTAGACACCTAACTAAGGACGTAGCCGAAGATACATGATCTCCTCTTCAACTCTCCCCTTGTCATGCCCGCAAGACATGTTCCAACTCCAAAGCTTCACACTTAGCACATTTCAGCATGGTGCTATCTCGAGCTGGCCTTCTCAAGCACAAAGAAGCTTGGCAAATTCTTCTCTCGCAACTCGTGACAAAGCCGTGACACGACTTGCACGCACTAACAAAGATAGGGCCTAGCCTTCGTGATCAGCATGTTCATCTAGCAAAGGTAATTTGATTGCAAAGACATGATACTAGACATGCACGCGACAAGATCACACTCCGTCTCATCGTAGACAACGACGTGCTTCCTAAGCAACTCTATCTCGCCACCCATTTCCACTTCTCCCAAACCTCTCTCCCTAGCGGCACGCTTAAGCAATTTCTCTTGACAAACAAGCGCCTCACCAAAGAGTCAACTTCATCGGGAGAGATCTCGATTGTAGGAGGTACCTCGAAGAAGGAGGGAGAAGAGCGTCGCTGACGAGTGCCTTGACGCCGTCTCTGCCACCGCTCCATCGAGGGCCATGGTGCGTAAAACCCTCGACTTGGAGTTGGTGAAGAAGCAAAGTCCATTGAGCTTGTCCTCAACCTTGCGCCGGACTCTCATCGCTTGAGGAAGATTGTCCGCCCCTAAGAGTCATTGTCGAGGTCGCCAGGGAAGCAAGGAAGGCGCTTCTCGCTCCTGGCATGCTTGAGGTACTTCATCGCTCCTTGTCGAATCCCTTCTTGGACTTGTAGCTTGCCGGAGGTGTACTCGCTTGTCCTTGCTCTTGTCGGAGTCGCATCTTGCTGGAGTAGTACTTCTCGCCGGAGTACTTGTCCTGCTTGGGGCAGCGGCAATGAAGTGGTCCGATCTCCGCACTCTAAGCATCCACCCTTGGAACCACCACGCCGACGGTTCAAGCGGGTTGCTGTGTCCGCGAGAATCGGGCCGATGACTAGTGCAAGCTCATCATCCCTAAGGCCTCCATCCGCCCTCCGTCGCGCATAACCAAAGAAGACAAGGCAAACGAGATCCGTGAAGGCTAGCGTAAGAACCGGAACCGCCTACTCGTAGACGAAAGTGCAACATTCGGGCGCAGGGTTCTTGAGTCAGCCTGATCTCGAGCCTCGACCCCAAGACTTGAGCTTGGCCGTAGGAGCCTCGTCGGGCGAGGGTGTCGAGCTGGCGCACTCCATGATCGCGGACACCTTCACATCCCACACCTTCCGATCCGTAGGGTACAAGAGCGCATCGCCTCTCGTGCTCGTCCAAACGCTCCGAAGGCTTGTTCGCCGCTTGCTGCGCATCGGCCCCGAAACCTAGCAAAGAGAGAATCGATGGACTCTCGCCATCAAGCTGGATGAGGTTATTGTACTTCCTCTTGTAGGTCTCGTAGAGGCGGGCCTTGACTTGTGGGTTCCCCATGATAGCTCTCTAGAGTCTTCCACACCTCGAGCGCCTCACAAGTGGCTACTCTCTCAACAAACTCTCTCGCATCCTTGAGGCTAGAGAACAAAACACCTCGCCGGTTGCTGGTATCACTTGTGTTGGGCAATTTAATCCTCACCCACTCGAAAGTGGCAAGCACCCTTGGTAGCGTCCCTATCCTCAACGATCTCCCACACTCTCCAATCCATCCTACAGACAAAAAGTTTTTTGCATCTTTTAATCTTCCAAGAGGGATATTGGAAAGAGTCAACTCCGAGTTTGCACCAAAGACCAAACCTCTCCATGTCACTCACTGATCAAGAACCGACAAGGTAGTTATGACCCTTAACCCGGCTCCGATACCAATTAAAGGACCGAATCGGCTAACTGCAGGGGGTGAACAGAGTCGCAGAACTAAATTCTTTCGAATTAGTGACCGTAGCCTTACAACCCCTCGTGCCATGCATTACCCTAGGGAACCACAACGTAGACTTCACAGTGGCTATGCGAGAAGTTGTGTTAATAAAGAGGTCCTAGCTCCTGGCCATCGCCGGGATTATTTATCCCGTGCCACATAGCGCAGTGTGGTTGCGGGCCCAAGTTGTGCCAAAGAAGGGAGGAATGACACATGTTAGGGAATGAAAAAGAATGAACTTATTCCTCACGTAACCATCGCTGTGGTGGCGCATGTGCATTGATTACCAAAACTCAACAAGGCTACAAAGAAAGATCATTTTCCGTTACACCCTCATTGATGAAATGTTGGAACGGCTTGCAAATCATTCTTTCTATTGTTTCCTTTGACGGTTATTCCTTCGGTTATCATCAAATTCCAATCCACCCCGATGACCAAAGTAAGCACTTCATACCCTCTACATGCCCGTATGGAACTTACGCATACCGACGAATGTCGCTCTGGGTTATGCAATGCTCCAAATTCCTTCCTTCCAATCCTGGTGCATGATGTCTATTTTCTCCGATAGCGGATTGAGAAAATCGTTGAAGTGTTCCTCCAAGGACCGACGGGCGACCAGCAGGGGGTGAATGGGAGCCGCAAACCAAATTCTTTCGAATTAGTGACCGCAGTAGCCTCCTACAACTGGAGTAAAACGAAAGCAATCCCACGGTAGCGATCAACGACCTTGGATGCAAGGTGGAGGACCTAGAGATTGCTCTTAGAGTCACAAATGATCAACCCTGGAAACCGAACGAAAAGACCACGCAAGAGACGGGAGACAGCCACTCAAAACTGGATGCGGACTCGTCCGACCTCGTGCAGTTCGACCGCCCGTATTTCCGTGTGCTGACCGGGTCGTCACGCGAGGCTTTACCCGACTCGCCCGCTCGCCAAGAATCCCGAAAACACACGTGACTCGACCCGTTGGAGAGACTAGTCGGACCGTCCGCGCCTCCGTGGCGGACCGTCTCAGCGGGCATATGGACAGTCCGCTGGTAGAGGCCCTGACCGTCCGCCAAACGAAAACTCCCAAACAAAGAAGTTTGCTGGACCTTCACTCCTACTAGCTCCCACAGTCCGCTGCTTCGGCGCTCGGACCGTCCGCTGCGCCGAGGTGGCAAAGATCCTCCTTCGACTCGGGCTCGAACCGACGAGCCCCGAGGGCCGGACCGCCCGCCCCTATCGCCGGATCACGTCCGCGCCCTCGCGTACAGCAGCGCGAACAGAGCGCGCACGGCGGCGACGACTCCACACAAAACCGACCTCAAACACACTTCAAATCGAAACCTCGTCGTCACAAGAATCAAGCCATAGCATCTACGCACGTGGGGTGACCATTTCCTTTGGAAATTTTCGAGTTTGATCGGAGTGAATCGAGAGAAATCGCGATCACACCAAGAACACACCCAACATGACACCTCGAGCCTCTAAAACTCGCCCGATCTACGCAGGCTCATGAGTGAATTAGCTCCTTCAAACCCTTCGGGTGGAAATGATCCTCTCACGTCCCAGCACGAATCAAGGCAAGAAAAACGAGATCAAACGTGCTAAAAACGAAGAAATCGCGGAGAGAGAATAGAGGGGGAGAGGATGAACTCGAAGAACAAGTGATGAACCAAAATCACAGCACAAGAACAACAAAGAACACCGATCAATCGATCCAAACGTCACCCCCGTGACAAAGCTAATCACAGCCTAGCTCCTTGCTCGCAAATCTTGGTGCAAATCGGTGACCTCTCTACACCTCGATCCTGAACCCTAACTCGAAAATATGAAAATGAGAGGCAAGGGAGAATGAAGGGTATGCCTCCGCTAAATAGCCCCGGCTCCCCCGCCCAAACACCCCTAGGGATACATGAGTCGCATTTTGTAACCCTAAGGCATATCGCGTCGACTCTCGGGTAATCTTCTCGATCCGACGGCCACCGCGCTCTTCCTCACCGGCAGCCTTGCCTCCACGCACTCCCGATGCCGCCACGTGCCGCCCTTCCGTCCGCCGGAACACCCTCGGGTTTTGAGGCCCAAACCCGCGAAACTCCGCGCCCCGTGGTCTTTGGCAGGCCCAAACCACCAAACCCGCCTCGCGGTTTTGAGGCCCAAAACCACGAAAAACCCGCCGATGGTTTTGGAGGGCAAAACCACCAAACCTCCTCGACGCTGTCAACGCCGCCTTTGACCGCCTCGAAGTCGCTAAGCTCATCCGAGCGCCGTCGCAGACGCCGCTGCCTTGACCCAATCCGACACGGTCCCGCGCACGGCCCTTCTTGCATCCGCTCGACATGTCCCGTGGATGTCGCCCACCATGGCAGCCACGGCACTCCGGTCCCTCGCCCAAGCCCTCACGTCCGTCCTTCACCTCCTCCGCGGGTCCGGCCGGCCCGCACGCCCTCCCTGGCACCTTCTACCGCTGCCGCCTACCATCTCCGTAGCTCCACACCTCGCACAACACGAACCAAGAGATACGCCTTCGACACACTCCACGTGTGCCGTGTGAACATAGCCAAGCATAAAAGATGGCGCTGTACTATGATGAGAATGTTGACCCCATGATGCAATCACTTAACACTCAAACAAAACTCAGAAAAACGACGATATGACCTAAACTAACTGTTATGTTCAATATTAAAATTAATGAAGAACTCACCATTTCATGAACTCATCATTATCTAAACTAGATAAAGTTCATAATTTATGTGAAGAAACTTTAGTCCCGAACCCATGAAACGCCTTCTACATACTCAAAGAAGAAATATGTTAGAATAAGGTGTCCGAACGTATAGAGGAGGATAGAGCAAAGGTCTCAAGGCTGAACAACTCCCACCCACTAATGAAAGAAATCGGGCAGCCTTTCTAGGACATGTGGTTCTGCGCTTTATCAAAGATTTTTTTCTCAAATCGCTAGACCCCCTCGACTAGTCTCTTAGCTAAAGATGCACCTTTCATCTTTACCGATGAGTGCCATGAATCTTTTCAAATCCTCAAGAAGGCATCTGCATTTCAGCTCCAAATCATTCAACCACCGATTGGAATATTCCTTTTGAGATAATGTGTGATGCTAGCTGACTTTTTGGCGGTTGGTGCCGTGAGGCCAAACCAAGGATAAGAAGCATTATGCCATATCCTACGCTAGCAAAAACCCTGTCCTGACCGCTCAGCTCACTATGCCACAACTCGAAAAGAGCTATTGGCTCGTTGTCTTTGCTATAGACAAGCTTTAGATCTTACTTAGTGGGGGCAAAGGTAATTGTTTATACAGCATCATGCTGCTCTTAAGTACCTCCTCACTAAGAAAAGATGCTAAGCCTCGCTAATTCGATGGATTCCTTCTACTCCAAGAGTTTTCGATATTGAAATCCGAGATAAAAAGGGAGTAGAGAATTCAAAGTAGCCGACCACTCTGTCTAGGGCTACAATACAAGGAAAAACATGACCTTAACACACCACTCGATCCATGGTATGCGTATTATCGCGTGAATCCTTTATAGTCACGGGCTATGTCCTACCCGCGCATAAAAGAAAGTTTAATATCCATGAAAGCCGCTTTGCACGGCGTGGGATGAGCCATACCTTTTCGAAGCTTGCTCGCATGGACGTTGGAAAAACATGTGCCGTCCCTATGGTCGTAGGCAATTCAAATTATGGAAAGATGTCATGCTTCGCCATATGGAGGACATTATGAGCATTCCTGACACATGCCAAGATATGGCAAAGTGGTTTTTCTCTCGCCACCCATGTATGCATACAAAGGAGTTTGTCGAGATACCATCGATGCCAAAAACATGGAAATACTAATGCACGATGCAAATGCCTCCTCTCACAACACCAAATTGAACTCTTTGATGTTTGGGGATTGATTTTATGGGGCCATTCCCTAATTCTCGAATTGTGAATACATCTTGGTAGCTCGTAGACTATGTGTCCTCAAATGGGTAGAAGCAATTTACCATGTCGACAAATGATTCCAAACATGCTACAAGAAAAATAAGTTCCCATGGAAATCATATTTCCACGTTTTCTTTGGTACACCACGGATGGTCATAAGCTTTGATGGAGGTCCCTCACTTCATCGATAAAACCTTTCGAAAGTACCTAGCGTTTTAATCACGGAATTCGCGCCACAACATCGCTACTCCTCACCATCCCCAAAACTTAGCTGTGTCAAGCCGGAAACATCTAATAAACAAATCAAAAATATTCTACAAAAAGACCGTAGATGAAATGGGGAAGGCATGGAAGGACAAAGCTTCCGCATGCACTTTGGGCTTACCGAACCGCATTCAAAAACACCGATAGGCATGTCACCCTATCAACTCGTAGATATGGAAAAACATGCCACTTGCCTCGCTGAATTAGAGTTCAAGGCTCATTGGGCAATCAAGAAATGGAACATGGATCTCCACCTAGCCGGCAAGAATCGCCTAATGCAACTCTCCGAAGCTAGAGGAATGGAGAAAAAAAGCCTATCACAATTCTAAGATTTATAAAGAGAGAACAAAAAGATGGCATGATAAGAGAATTAAGCACAAGGAGTTTAAGCCCTGAGACAAAAGTCCTACTATTCACAAGGGGTAAGCTCTTTTGGACATGGTAGGCGCCATGGCAAGTGGGATGGACCATATCATGTCAAGCCGAAGCACTTCAACACATGCTGGAGCCATCACCATCCAAGATGATTTAGGTAAATACATTTAAGGTAAATGGTCATCGGCTGAAAGTCTTTTTAGAACCCTCGAAAAGTTAGAAGAAATTGACTTGATTGAATTCTTTTCAAGTCAATGATCCACTCTAAAAAGAGTTCTATTTACTAGACAACAAAAAGCTTATGGGCTAACCGCTAACGCTTAACCTCGCTCCACAAGTTTTGTTGTCTATTTGAGTTTAGCGTGATTTGGAGCACCGGCTGAGCAAGACACTATTGTAAAGGTGGAGGCGCATGACCGCTTGGTCGTTAATAATCTTAATCACAATATCACGCAAATGGCGTACCCTCATCAAGGAAGGTGTCAACACCACCACTACCGCCTACCCCACTTCGCCATCACCACTGACTACGCCAATAATCACTTTGGGGAGAGCACCGCTATCACGATAAGTATCACTATCCCATCTTATTTTAATTTTAGCTAGTTATTTATGTTTGCCTTAAGTATATATAATGAGTCTTAATTAGAATCTTAAATGTTGTATCGCCAAATAATGCTAGAGTTTGCTAGTTGGCCTTTCTCTTTAATTATGATCTTGATCAAATAGAGGCCGGGCTACATTCTGAGAGATAAATATTTAGAGAGAAAAGTGAGACGAGAGAGGGAGAGAATCCACAAAAGTCATACTAGGCGAGAAGGGCCTCCCTAATAATAAAAATATATTTAGAGATGAATAATGGACACGTGTCCGGAGGGTGAGTAGGGCCCACATCTCTAAGGAGAGAGAAAAATGGACACAAGTCCTGGGGCAAAGCCCACCTCTCCAAGAATGGACAGCCTGTGTCTTAAGCGATTTTTAGAAAGAGAGATATAGTCCAAGATGCTTGAGAAGAAAAAATACTAGAAAGAGGCTATTTACTACCTTTCATCCTCATCCACTTCACCATACTATCATCCCACTATGTATGTCCTACTACATGTGTAACTTAGCTACATACCATCTACTTAAGAGGGTCATACATAGGATCTCTCGAAGTTTCTTTTTGAAAAATATTGCAAAAACCCCTGTGATGATAGTTGATCAAAGAGTTTGAGACATGGTACTTAACTTGATTGTTTTATCTTGCTTATGATTCGTGAAAAGGCTACCTCATGGTAAACGTGTATGAGAGAGCAATCTGGTTAAGAGGAGAATTTATTTTCTGATAAAACACAAGATTTCTGAGGTATGAAAGCGTAGTAG
>JADLZK010006291.1:0-105290 GCA_015847255.1 Hyparrhenia diplandra | reverse complement strand
CCAATATCCATTAATAGAGAAGTAATGATTTGGTCTTATCATCTCCCTCTCTCACTCTCTCATTCGTCTCCCCTCCCCAGCTACTTGTGTATATATAAGCCAATGGCAAGTCACCATTGAACCCCATCTTGTTGCCTCCGAACTCCTCCTTGCCAAGAAAACTACACTGAAAAGCAGTAGGATAGCATACCACAAAGGTGCTGGTGGTTGACAAATGGCAAGCTTCCCACACCTCACGCAGATGGAGCAGGAGCATGGCCTAGCCGGTGCCTCCCATGGCACGCCGAGCTTCTTGTTCTGCCATGGTGGCGATTCAGCCTCGCTGGAGACCTCATCTGGTGGTGTTCTTGACACCTCCCCACAAGGCACTGCTTCTGAGGACAAGAAGCCCAGGGAAGATAGTGCCAGCTTCAGCTCTGCTCAATCCAAGGTAGTTTTAGTTCACCACAAGATTACTTGTGCATGTAAGAATAGAACAATGCTTCATAACTTCAGCATTCTCGTAAAATTTTTTTTCCTAACTTCTGAAACTGAATCCGGTTTTCATGGAACACTAGCACAATGTTTGGTCATAACTTTTACAACAAAATATTACAGTTCTTGATAGAGATTAGTTTCATGAACATGTGACACAGTCTACTGATCTTGTGTGGTTGAACAAGCAGGACTCAAACTCAAAGGAAAGCACCAAAAAAGAGGGGAGGAAAAAGAGACAGAAGCAACAAGGAGGTAGATGAGGAGGAGCCCAAGGGGTACATACATGTCAGAGCAAGGAGAGGGCAAGCAACAGACAGCCACAGCCTTGCAGAGGGGTACTGTGCACCATTGCCTGCGTATTTTCACCACCATCTTGCTAGCTGTTGACTCGTGTAGATTTAGCTTGGTTGTTTGGGCCTCCTTTTGTTCATCTGTTCTGTCATTTTCCTTCAGGTGAGGAGGGAGAGAATCAGCGAGAGGATGAGGGTGCTCCAGGCCCTGGTCCCTGGCTGTGATAAGGTCGATTTTTGTTACCATCCAAATAAATTGCTATCGGCATCTTAATGAATGGCACTAATTTTCAGAGGGAAATATGCTTTTAATGCAGGTCACTGGAAAAGCCCCTCATTTTGGATGAGATCATCAATTATGTGCAGTCCTTGCAGAACCAAGTTGAGGTGATGATGCACATGTCAAATAAATAAATAATAACCGCTATTAGATGATACATGTTGAAGCCTTTTTTTAGTTAGAAAGATGTAACTAACTGGAAAATCCATTTCAATCCACTTGATTGGTGTTGCAGTTCCTTTCCATGAGGATTGCTTCCTGAGCCCTGTGCTGTATGGTTTTGGCATGGACGGTGATGCGTTCAGTGACCATACTCAAGTATGTAACATCTTACAATCTCTTCGGCACAAACATATATATCCTCCTTTTGTCTTTTCCATCAGCTCTTGCCATGGTGTTCACAAATCACAAACTTCCAATCCACGTGTTTCAGAAAATCGAAGGAATGCTGCACCATGAGGCTCTTGGAATGCCTAGCTCTGTCCTGAACAGATCTCCATCTGAAGCTCTCATGGACACTCACACCTCCACCTCCTCCCCATCCTACGAGGTCCACGGTGATGGCGGCACCAGCATCTCTTTTCCCTCAGGTTTGCCTTCTGTTCGTTTCTTTCTACCACACGATCATTCAGGATTCATCAGCTCCAAAGTATGGTGATCAGCTTAGCCTGAAGCCTGATCTGTCTGAATAATCTCTTCAGGATAACAGCAGCTACATGGTGCAGACAGTAGGTGAGCCAAGGCAAGAGCTGTTCAATCAAGTGATGTTCAGTAATCACATGTGCTCTTTCCAGTAGGGAGAGAGCGAGTGAAACGACGACAGGTAATGCAGCAAAATTCGGTGGAGCCATGTTTATGTTTTTATCTATGTGATATGACAATAATTAAATTTTCCTTGTTTTTTTAAAACTTGCAGGCCAGAGGCAATAATGTTGAGATCTATGGAGGTGGAATGGAAGCAGCCACCAGATGAGTTTGTGATGTTGGACGCAATCCATCCCCTTGTCTGGTGGCCGTAACGGGGACCTGCATGCAGTAGGTAGCATTAGCAGCAGTAGTAGTAGACTTGGGGTTACATCCTGTTAGATTTCAAGTCTCTGTCGGTATCGCTTTGCTCTTGGGCTGAGCACTGTTGCTCTTGGGCTTCCCAAGGGTTGCATGCATGCCATTGTACTCACTTGCTTGGGAAAAGGTCATTTGTTCATACACGCATGGAATTTGATTTGTGCTTCTACCACTCCAACTCTGCGGAGGCTGATTTTTGGTTGATTTAGTAGTATTCTGTGAAGAAAGAATAAACTTAAATAAAGATGAAGCAAGAACAAGCGGAGCATGCTCTGCCGCCAAGATAATATTATATAGAGAAAAAAAAAGAGAGTACAACATGTAAGATTGGTCCCAAAGAGACAACTCAGAATAACTTCAGGGGGATTTACGGAATTGGAAAATGGACAGCAGTTTTTCTTTACTCGATCGTGAAATATTCCCCTAGCCCTTTTAACCTAGTAGCGGCCGCTGGAATAGTGCACTGGATATGGAGGAGTAAATGTGTGTGTACCACTGGGTACTGGTCCCCTGCACTCCACTGCACGGGCAATAAGTTGGCTGAGCTCTGATTCCAATCCCTCTCTTCACAATGGCGGTGTACCATACTGAAGAACAATTTGCATCGCTCATTCACTCTGAAGTCTGAACTTACTGAAGGCAAGGGAGACGCGCATCGCCGTTTTATTCTGATCCACCGCCATTTGTTCGCGAAGCCCAGAATTTAACCACGCCGGCCGTTGGGTTCATAGAATAGGTAGAGACCGAACACAACCATCATGCCGGCCGGCCCCTGATCACTTCTACCGAACTGACAGGTAAATTATTCCATGCATGGACTATTAGGTGGAAAGAAAAACAAGCAATTAATATACCAATTTCTTGGTGATGAAAACATCAGCGATGAACAAGGTAAAAATACACCATCGAAAGATCCGATCTATAGGAATATAATAGATGGACGGCCTAGCTAAATTTTGCAGTTTGCAGCGGCAGCAAACGCGCGCAAATCAATCATCTGCGCTGCCTGAGCGCCTCCATCTGTCAGTAGCCAGTTGCCGGCCAGTCCGAACGATGCAGACTACTCGGTGTCGTGTCGATCGACCGCGGTGCATGTCGTACTGATGATCAAGCGCGTGGGCGAATATCCCTACGGCCGTCAATCAGGTGGCACTAATAATCTCGCGGTCGACACCTAAGCAGCATCGTCAACTCGGCGTCCCCGACCGCGCGACACGGCAACGGAGTCGGTGACGACGACGACGGACGACGCTGGCTGGACAGCGACGGCGATCACCGCCTCTGCGGCTCTGTTCTGCCCGGACCCGGAAAGCAACGATGCTGACACTAACGTACGCGCGGCAGGATGCGATCTATGGATGGATCCGATCGACGATCGGTCGTCGCGGCTTCCTCAGTTCTTGAAAAGGCCTACGGACTGAACTGACGTCGACGGATGGATTGAAGTGACACAGGCCGCCGGCCGTTGTTCAGTGTCCGTCTCCGAACGATGTCGACGAGCATCGATGATGGCGACGCGCATGGCGGCACCCGACATGCCTGAGCTCGCGCCGGGGCCGGTGGCATTTCAGGCGCAGGAGCCAGCGCACGGCCGCAGGGGCCGATGCGTGGGCCGTGTCCCGGAGCGGTCGGATTCATTTGGCCTCAAGGGACACCCTACTTATGTCCTACTAATCGCGCAGGCCGCTTCAGTCTTACATTTGTCTCTTGATTAAAAGTGTGCCTGATACTGATAGGTCTGATTGACTTCCGTGGGCCAACCGAACAATAACGAGATCCTCCCCGTAATAACGTATGAACGGGCTATCTGGCTAGGTAGCGCATTTCGCTACGATCAGTGCTGGCTATTCCTAGGGTGGTCTCTCATGTGCCATTCATTCACATGTCTGTAGGGCAGCAATGCATCTACTGACTGCATTTTGATTTACAACTATATATGCACTGTTGCGAGCACCGATGAACTGCAAGTGTTAACTCAGTAAGGATCATCATCGATCGTCGGAGGCCATGATGCATTGCCTCCCTGATCCCGCAACCTGCAATTCACGCACAAGTTTTCCAGCGTTGCGTACGGCCTCGGCAAAAGAATCGGGTACACGGCCATGATGCCATGCCAGTCACTGCTGCTGCTGCTGCTGCTGCTAAAACCGCGCGCATTACTACATTTGCTGTGGCAGACTGCTGCCGCAAGCACGTACGTACAGTAACCTGAATCAATTCAGACGCATTAACGCCAAAGGCTGTAGTCACTCGTAGTGCTGCAAGCCTGCAACTGCATGCAATCGACCACAGTCCCAACTTGCAAAGAGCCGACTCCATCATTCAATGCAGAGCAGGTTAATTACTTATTAGACAGGCAATTAAAACATGTTTTTGCACCGGCACCGGCACCGGCCGACCGATCCTCCGGCCACCCGACTCCCATTCCGCCGTGCCGCCGGTCAGCGAGATGGCTGGCAGAGTCAAATCCTCCGGCCGGCCGCCTGGCGCCAGGCCGGCATCTGCATGCTTGCGTTGATCGATGACCGATCGGCGTCGCATCAGGACGTCCATCGGCCAGCCATTGCGATGCCATGCCCGATCCAACAGTGCACTCCCCTGTCGCTCGCTGTCCTAGCTTGTCCCACTCGATCGGAGGAACAGCTCCAACCAACACCTACTGTGCATCCGAATAATAAAAGCATCTACTACAGATCGATCACTGCAGTACTTTCACTCGATCCCATCACCCCGATCTCCAGCGCCCCCGGCCCATCGGTCGCGTCGCGTGGATACGGACATGGACGAACATCGATCAGGGCCACGCGCGCGGCCGATGGGATACATGCGTACACACAAGACAGCACGGGCGCGCCGCGACGCGCACGAACGCCGCACACGGGTGCCGTGCATGCGGCGGCGGCAAAGGAGGGATGGTGGTCTGGAGGCGGCCGATGGGTGGATCGATCCCCGCGGGGGGGGCCGCCGGTGCCTGGGTGCGTGCACTTCGGAGGGAGGCTGGACGGACATGGATGCATGGACCCCGGCCGGGTCGGCGGGCTGCGTGCGTGCGCTACCTCCCATCCATCGACTCAGTCCCACCCACCCACGGCGACGGGCAGCGCAGATATGGCAGGCGGCGACGGCGGTGTGTCGTCTGCACGTACTGTGTGTAGGAGGCCGGGGCAGGGGGCAACGTTTGGGACCGACCGGCCGGGCACGCCGGCGAGATTTGGGCGCGCGCGCATGCATGCATCATCCACGAGCATGACCCTGGCCGAGGGGCGGGCCGCCGGCGCCAGGCCTCCAGGCCCCTGGACGTGCGTGCTTGTCCTAGGTAGGATCGATACATGCTGAGTACGTAAGTTGACCACGAAGGGTTCGCCGGCCGCATTGGCCAGCTTTTACTGTCGGTTCCATTTTACTTCATTTTCAAACGCGCTGAACTGGAATTCCACTTCAATTCAACCTTTTTATTGTTCCCGATAGATGCTGCTGCAGCAAATAAGTGGTCACGGCAGTATCTATCCAGAGATAGATCAACTGCCCATCGCCCTGCGATGCACGTAATACCATGCCATGCCATTGGGCACGATGATGCATCAATCCGTCCGTCCGTCATTTATGGCGTGGACTGTCCGCGAAGGCAGTCGCGTTACCGGGCCACAACGGCAAGTAAATCCGACCTGCCTGTTGCCTGCGCCGCGATGGCCACGCCGGCCCGCCGCACTCAATACATGCTGCCTACCCGTACAGGTACGCCAGCTTTTTGGCGCTACGGCCGGCGGCGCGCGCCGGACGCCGGCAGGTGCAAAAGCGTTCCACGGCCACGCCCCGCGCGCGCAGCCGTGGCCGGGCTGCAAAAGTACGGGCGGTATGGCAGGCGCGCGGCCACGTGCACATGAGCCGAGCCAGGCCGTGCGGTGGGTGGGTGGGTGTTTGGATTCACCGCTCGTAGCCACTAGCCAGGCGGTGCGGCGTTGCTTTGCCCTTTGCTGTCGCGTTGCCCGTCCCCTGCCTGGCCTCCCACGTCCCTGCGCCGTGTTCCAGGCGGCAACGGCAAGGCCAGCCGGGGCCGCGCGGCTGCTGGTGGGTGGTCACCGCCCGCCCGCCCGCCGCACTGGTCCCCTCTGACGGCCCCTGGCCTGTATACGCCGCAGGACGTGTTGCCCAGCCATTTTTGCTTGCCAACTAGCAGTAGAACTAGCAACGCAAGCTTTCAAAGCCCTGGGTGGACCGTGAGATTTTCCAGCACGAATCTGCAATCCCTCCCCATTGAAAAACGCGAAAGGCCACCGCTCAATTCCGCTCCCTTGCGCCCAGTCAAAAATGACTTCCAGTTGCTCGGGTGAACCACACGACACACCAACAGCTGTGATTGATACAGATACAGATTTTCCCTTCAGATTTTCCTGGAAGCAGTACGCGGTGCCTTCGGGTACATTCTTCAGCTGCCAGACAGTGCCGGACTGCAGCAGTCGGCACTGCTGACGCTGAAGAGAAGCGAAGCCTTTTAATGCGAATCACGCTGGCATGCATCCAACAAATCGAGTGGTCACATGATACTATCATAGAGATACAGTATAGTATAGTACAATAACTATGGAAGAGCACGTTAAATGACCAGGCAGCAAGCAGTAACGGTACGGTGCTTTGGACCAAGAAGGACCAGTAGCCAAGGGTTTGGTTTGGACTAATAACATTGAGTTGTTGACAAGGGGTCACTGGGTAAGAGCCCCCAACTACTAACCTTGCTATGAACAGAAGAGCCTAATCATTCAGCACACAACAAACACAAAACTAACAGAAACATTCTGATACTTTTCTGAATCTCTGGAAGGCAAATGTGCAGCTATGTTATGCGAAAACGATCCTCGTAATGACATGCTGTGTGTCTCCTGGTGACCAAAGTCTCTCCATGTCCTCTGGATCCTTATGATTTCTGTCAAGTTCACACAACAGGATGTAGCAGATTGGTAAGCAGTGAAGAAATGTCTTAAAACAAGTACATAGATAGAGGATTTCTCACTTGGATTGGAAGGTAGAGCTTGAACTCAGGCGGCAGCTCCTCCTCTGAGTAGAGGCGGTCAGAGAAGTAAATTCTGCGAAGTCGGCAGTTTGCATGAACTTGCACCCGCAGCGTCTCGACATAATTTGTGCCATACGCCCGTTTTGTCAGATCAGCAAGATTCAACTGAATGTTGTTCCAGCCATCGTCAAGCTTCAGCGGCATTGTGCAGATATATGGCTTCACCCTTGTAACAGACTGCAAAAAGAGTTTACAAGTCAGTGTGACTGCCATTGCATGCAGGGTGTACACACAATGACACAATTCATGTGCCTCATTTTTTCAAAAATGGTGAAAAAATGGAAGGGATAAAATACATCAACCATTCAACTCAAATCCAACTATGCAAAATAAAGTATCAATAATAAAGTGTCAATCAACCCATGTCCACCTAAATAATAGATCAGCCATCATGATTACAATTATTGTCATCAAATGCATAAAGGAAGGGAAACAAATAGGTGAAATATAAGACTAAATATCTGCATGCAGGCTGCAAAATCTTCACAGCCGTACTTGTTAGCACATAACCAAAAAATTATATACACCACATGTGTATGAGCCATCCATAACAACAGGCCCCAGAAGGGCATTAAGGACTCGATTGACAGAAGTCCACGATTAGATGTAAGGATGTAACTTGTAAGTGTGTACCCAATGGTGTTTTTTTGTCAGCCAACTAATTATGGCCGATTGTCATTATAGTTCATTCCTCCCCTCACACAAATTATGTGAAATACCATTCTAGTTCATTTGAGCAAGTTTTTTGGGTCGACTAAATGTAATTAGAACTTGCATCCCTAAGTAGAAGTTTGCAGGGTATAACATAACGATATGTCCTATGTTCCAGTTTCCCAAAGCCCAAGGGTTAAGTTGAAGCAGAAGGCATTTGCAGACTGGATTACATTTACACCACTCAAAAGAAAGTATTAGGAGAATAAAACTTGGAAAAAAGTATAAAATTTGCAGGTACTGATTGCCA
This sequence comes from Hyparrhenia diplandra, assembly GCA_015847255.1. NCBI lineage: Eukaryota > Viridiplantae > Streptophyta > Magnoliopsida > Poales > Poaceae > Hyparrhenia > Hyparrhenia diplandra. The sequence continues at coordinate 97,149 of JADLZK010006291.1, read as the reverse complement.
ATCCAAGAACTATGTACTCCTATTAGTATTTCATTACAATATACATACTTAGTAAGAAATAAAATTGGCAGTTGTTTATCCTAGAACCTGATACAATTACACCATGTTTTCACAATGATCTAAGTTCATGTGACAACTGACCTAGAATGGCATTTCAACAAAACTTGAGTTCGAAAGGAAAACTGGAAAAGAAATGTTAAGGGGCCATTGATGAAGCAGAATCAAATATATCAGATAAGGGCATAAGGCACACAATTTATTTCTGCAGAAAATGGAAAGATCAGCAGCTCTTACACACTTGAAAATTTGATGCTCGAATCGACGTCGGACATTCTTGTCATCCAGAACTTGGATCTCAAACGTGAAGTATTTCTTAAGATTTTTCACAATAATGGCCAGAAATGGAAGCTTAATCCCAAGAGTAGCAGAAGGATCAGCTGGGCATGTGATGTAAGTCGACTGTACATTTGCTCCAATGATTTCAAGTACATTAGATTGGATATCTTCATCTTGAGGTCGTTTAATATGCCCATTCACAACTGCAAGTGGATAAAACATTAAAAAAACATAAATGGCTCGTTTGACAGAGGTTTGTGGTAAGTCCGAATGAAGTACATATGTATTTATTATTTAGGTCCCAGCATTAGCTAAACTAGCAAGTTGCAGTGTATGCACTGATGAACAAGTTTACACTGCATATTTTTTTCTGAAGTCAACGATCAATAACAATCCAATTATCAGTGATAGTTTAGCAGATGAAGTTCCTTATTTTCATAATCTATCCCACACAGTAAGTGAACAAAAAGTTGAAAGCCAGCACCAGAAGCAGATAATGCTTTTGCTTGTACAACTAGAATCCTAACCAAATGAATCGATATACTTATTTATGGTCAGCACTCAGCGGAACAAATAAAACAAAGCAAAGAAGTATTTGAGTATTAAATAGGAGCACATCAAAGAAGATGACAAACCTTCCTTGTCCCATATCTGCGTAAGCTTGGTCCTGAACAAATCACAACAGAGACGCATGATATATCTTGTTCAAGATCACATGCTAGCAAAAGGGAATAATATGGGATCACCACACTACGTACCCAAGGCTATAAAGAATGGACAGGAACCCAGACTGAAACGTATTCTTGAACATGTTCTGAAGGTTGTGGATCGAATTAAACTGCAAATACAAGAACAAACAAAATAAGAACATATTCATTCTGCAGTACAATGTAAGGTACCAAACATTGAAATCTTTGAAACATGACAATGGTTTGGGAATGCTTTTCATTCCTTTGATGTCACAGTTAATTAGACCATTCACCATCATGGGCGGATCCAGCTGGATGCATGGGTATTCCCAGGAATACCCCAATTGGCTGAGAAAAATGAGTATATGTATACATGATGGGATCCCATGTACAGTATGATATATATATACTACATGGTTTTCAAATCGACCTAGGCGTCCAAATCCTGGGCGTCCCCATCGCCACGATCAAATCCAACAAAGCAAAAGAGGAAGAAGAGCAGAGAGGAGGACCAGCAGGGTTTGGGGAAGGGCAGCTCCATCTCACTACATCGGCTCCCATGGCCGCATGGCAGCTCCCGATCTGCATGGGGGCGCATAGGAGAAGAAGGGGAGAGGGAAGCGACAGGGAGGAGGACCGGAGGAGAGGTGGGCTGCAGCCTGCAGATGTCAACGGAGGGGCAGAGAGAGAAAGAGGCGGCACCTGATAGAAGCAGCAGCACCAGCGGCGGCGGCGGCGGCGGCCCACCAGTTGTTACGCACCTCGTCGGAGAGCAAGAAGGGAGCGAGGCGGCAGCTATGGAGCATGGACTGCTCGGTTGTGTCACAGGCTTCCGGACGGGTGTTTTGGTGAAATATTTTTGAGCTCGGACTGTCGTAGCATTTTTAATTTATATTCTGTGAATTATTATCTTACTAGCAAAGCGTGTTTATGCGTTGCAACCGAACCCAATGTGTATAAGAATCGAACTCATAAAACATAGATCATGAGTCTGCATCACATATAAAATATGTAGGAGATACATGAATTACAACATGGTGATATAACTATTTATTAAGACATTTAAAATTTATATGGTACTAAAATTTCAACGTAAATCCACTATACCAGCATAAGTTGTTTGGGCAGATTTTTAGTTCCAATTTTAGCATTATACGAAAGGCTCCACGACCACAGACCACTCATCACAACCCACCATTACCATCGGTGCACCATCTCTTCTTCTCTCTCGAGCATCTCCTCGTCTCAGCTCTCCTCAATTCTGAGCGGCATTGAGTTTTGATTTGCCTGGGGATCAAGGCCTCAGCACTAAACCGTTTTGCGCTCTTTCTGAACATTGTTTTTTCTTTGATTTTGGCCAGGCCGGCATCCAAGGTGCGCACCTTTTTTTTTTCGATTCAGGCCGGGACGGGATCCAAGGTTCGCTCTTTCTGAACATTGTTTTTGTTTGATTTAGTCCAGGCTAGGATCCAAGGCTCCAAAGGCCTCGACACTTGCCGTTGCACGTTCTTTGCTCTTGTTCCCCGATTCTACACACATAAAGCGCTTGAAGCCAACGGCGGCGAGACAACATCGACGGAAGGGCTAGCGAAGAGGAAAGGAGTCACGTTGATAGCTGGTTTTATATTTTTTGCGTTGCCTCTTACCTATCCGCTTGATTTTGAAATCTTCGCCGAGTCATGAAGCCTTGATTGACTTCCGTTGCATGTGGGCCGGGGAAGGCTTCAGCGCCGTACGTAGGGCGGCTGGAGTGCTGGACCGAGTCCAAGACGGTGAGCAAGAGGCTAAAGAAAATCACGCTGAAAAAAAAAAACGTAAATTTTTTATTTTTATTAGTAGATATAAGATTATAGATTAGATCTTTGCACTTTCTTTTCATCTACATTTAATGTTTTATATATGCGTCAAGATTCATGTAGCGAATCTTTTGTAGCAGACTTTTTCTTGTCCATTTTTTTTTTTTTTTTTTTCTACTTTCTTCATATTGTAACACCGAAAATTCTTCATAATCATTTAGGTGTCAACTAGTCGATTCAAAAGGGTGGCTCGTTACATCTCATCATATCAGCTTTAATAATCATGGATATATACACGCGTGCAATGTGTATTATGTCCAAAAGTACTTTTTAACCTTTCATCAAAAGATTCAAATTTCACACAAACATTAAAAAAAGTCACGGACATAATTGCCCCATTGTCCACTTCGGACGTCCGACTCCTCAATTTTATTGCTCTCATACCGCATTGAAAATTTAACAATAATTTATCAAAGTTTATTTCTTATGTGCCTCCATCTCTCAATCTCATGACCTTAAGATTTAACGAGCTAACGAGGACATATATCAAAAAGGGAGTTTATGAAAGTAGTTATCCACCATGTGTCATGTCAAGTTAATCAAACTTGGCGAGCATTCACAAATGACTTCAAACTCACACCCACTAAAAGAGCCGCTTCACATGAGAGGTCGGTTGAAGGATCCACACAAAGCCCCCCGCTAAAGGCTCCATATAGAGGTCCCTTGGTGAAGGCCAAAGTCTCTATGATGAAGGGTCCCTAAAGAAGGTCTCATCTTGGGGTCTCCCGAGGGAGCTGTGGTGTTTGATTGTTTGCCAATGATTGAGCTCGAGTTGATGTTGTTGGTTTGAATTAATGGTAATGCAAAATAAAAATTTAGGCAGATAACAACACTTTTTTTAGCAATGAAGGGGTTTTTTATAATTCTAGGTGGCATTAAATATTTTGATATTTTTAAATGGATTCTCTTAGAACTAGCCTTGCATTGAAACGATCCCTATCTCTATGGCTCGATAGGTGAAATTTTGAGGCATTCGACCACTAGTGACAAAGGACATTGTGATGGTTGGAGTCATGTCACTTCACAATGTGACAACCAAGTAATGAAATTGAAGGGGATCAAACTTAGCTCGTCGGCGTAGCATAGGGGAGTATGTAGATTTGTAGTGTGCGCAAGGTGATTTCAATGTTATTTCAGGGCTTAATATGACAAAAGGAACTCAATGAAAATCAATATAAAACAAAGAATAAACACAATCTACCGGCTAGGGTGCGGTCCAAGTTCTCTTTTTAGAGTAAAATGCATGTGGACAAGCTCTCTAATATTGTTTTAGAGTTTAATACCACAAAAAGAACTTAAGAGAATCCCCGAAATTGAATATGGAGCTTGAAAAGCCTTCAATAGAGTGAGAGGTTTGTATGAAGGTTGGTGATGAGTTCTAAATCAATGGTGACCTATGGAGAAGCTAGTAAGTCATGGCAAAGCACCAATGAGTTGCATGGCAATGTCCCACCAACCAACATAGGGAAAAGATAGAAATTAGGTATAGCTAGCAAAGTTAGGTTTGAAGATGTATGTATTTAGAGCTATGAGCATTTGGTTGCACATCTAAGCTCGCGTGCATTGTATCCCCTTTATAGTATGGCTTTTCCTAAACTCAATTTCAACAAAACAAAATCATTAAAGCTCCTTTTGAGTATAATTCTATAGTTGTTGTTATAATATGATCTATGCTTGTATACATTATCCTTCATCTTTATTAGTTTGCTTGTCATCTTGATAAATCTTATTAGTTCACTAATTATGTGGTCATTATCATCAAAACCAACAACTATGGTTGGATTGCATTTATAGGCCTCGTAAGGCCAAAAAGACACGGCAAAGGCCTCAAAGATGAAGATCTTGTACGACAAGAAGATACCAAAGGCAAAGGCTATGAAGACAAAAAGACCTTTGCATGAAGGAGGTCCTAGAGGTGAAGGCCCGCACATCGGGCCGAAGATGATGAACCATGTCATAGAAATGGTAAAAGGAGTCAAAGTTCACGGATGAAGTCATCCAAGAGAAGAATATTAAACTATTTATCGTTAGAAGCCTCTGAAGTCAACATTTGTATAGGATAAAGTCACGTGCTTTCTCCATGTCATTTTTCACAAGGTTTTGAGATGGAGTTTTAAGTGGTGCATACATGTGTCGGTTGTGAAGGGCAATCCTCACACTAAAAGTTTTGAGATTTAACATATACTAGGTCATGTAATATCGGTGAAAATCTAGTAGTCGAGTGGATATTGTTAGGAAAACCTATATTGAGTATAAGCCAACTCTCTCTTTGGACTAATAAAGATTAGTGTAGTGTCTTGTAAAACTCACTCCATTGAGGGATGCTTGTAAAATATCCTTGTTGGCCTATATATATGTGTGCTAAGGGGTATGAGAGTAAAGGATTATCTCCTTCTCACTTAAAAAAAATCGCCACTAATACACTCACTCCTCCCTCTCTCTTCTTCTATGTTTGTTTAAACAGTAGTTTTCAAGTTTTCAACACTTAAATGTTGATATCTAGACTTTAGGAATACCCAGCTCAAATTTTCTAGCTCATACTATTATTCACCATTGTATCATCATGAGGACTATTGTAAGTAAAAAACTGCATCAGCAGTGTCAATATCAATAGTTGAGATCATGTCATTACACAACAAAACAAATGTGGTGGTTGTTTTTTTTTCCCCCAGAAAAAGCAAAGGTGGCTTCCTAATCTTGCCTCACGGTCAGAACCTAGGAAAGAGTATGTTTACACCCAACTTTTTCCAAAACAAATCGAATTTCATCATTAGGTATAGTACAGATAAAAAGCTCGTAATTAGATCGAAATACAAATAAGATTAAGTTAGGGTTCTGGTTGGGACAGCAGAAGGGGAGAGAGAAGGTGCGCCGCCTTGTCGAGAGAAAGGGCCCAAGGAATACACCTCGAAGGAACCGACGAGGCTAGGCGAGTATGTGGCGTAGGGGCGGCGGCGCGGCGGCGATAAGCGCTTAGTTGCGGTGGCGCTACGAGCTTCGCCACCTGACGATTTACACGGAGAAGAATTCCTACGGCCGGGCGGGCCGATTTGGGTTGCAGCTTTCGGGCCTTTCAAAAATTGTCGTTGAGCTCTCTAAATTTTTGTGGGCCCTGTAACAGGGGCTGAATACCTATAGGTCCAATGTTCAAAATTGAATTGTTCAATAAAATCGGTTTGGCGTTGCTAAAAAATATATATATATATCTGTTTTGGCTGTAAATAAATGCCCAATATTTCTTGACAAGGCTTACCACCGCAGGGGTGTGTTTGGTTGTTGAAATTTTATTTGTAGCCGGGCTTCATTGGGCAGCCATTTTCTGTTTGGTTGCATTTTGGCCCATTGTAGCCACGCCCAAACCCGGCCGCCCGTCTGGAACTTAGCCGGGCGAGGGAATGAATCGCGGGGTTGGTGATTCATTCCCGTCTAGGCTCCACCCGGCCGGGAGAGGGGCGAGGTTGGTTCGTTAGTTGGTTCGTCTCACCTTCGCTCCGTCCCGCCGTTCCTCTCACCTCCGCTCGCGTCCGTCCTCGCCGACCCTCGTCGCGCGTGGCTCCCCGTCCGCCCCGAGTGGAGGGTCGCCCCGAGACGCCGCTCCACCGGGCGGTCGGTGGTCGCGGCGGCGCCCCAACTCCACCGCTTCGTCGGCTCCGCCTCGAGGTTGTGGCTGGGCGGCTCGTCCACGGCGGCGGGCACGGCCGCCCGAGCGGGGCTCCCTTCTCGCCGCGCCGATCCCCTCCCTCCGGCGACCGACGCTTTGCCCACCGACGCGGCGGCGACAAGACGGAACGGCTGCCCGCCATGGGAGGAGCGCGCCGTACTCAAAACAGCAAGTGCAGTGGGCGAGACGACGCGGCCCGCCGGGCCACGCCGAGCAAGACACCGGGAGCGAAAGCGTGGACGCTGAATCGCCGGATTCGCTGGAGGTGCCACTCGCCGGGCCCTGTGGCCGCCTAGAGGCGCCGCGACGACGGCGGTAACGCGGCGTTCTCGCCGACGGCATGGTTGAGCACGCTGACACGCCGCTCTCGCATCGGGCCGGGCGTGTGGTGCTCGGCTGCGTGGAGCAGCACGCTGCCTTATGCTTCACGGCGCCTTGCACTCGATTTTGACCTGAAGAGAATGGGAAAAAGGTGTATGACATGTGGGCTCCACCCATGTGGTAAGTTCACCAAACCGCAGAAGAGGGTGACCCAAAGTAAAACCAAATTAACCAAACACTCCATCTATATAAGCAAGCTACAACGGCCACAATTAAAAATCAAAAGAACCAAACAAAATGTGAGGTCGAGGTTGACTTGATTGATGCAAAGCTTTAAGTCTAACCCGCTAGACCGGGCTAGGGCGGGCTACATTACGGCCATAACGAAACACACCCACAAAGGAGAAAGTGGGCTGGGGTGTTTTCTCGTCGTTGCATGGCTTTTGGTGGGCATCGTTGCCCAACAGGTGTCGCATGCTTGGGCGAAAACGCACGAGGCGGGCTGTTTCAGCTGCGCTTAGCATAAATGTGCGCTTTAGTTTTGAGAGATTTTTTTAGTAATTTAGTTTTAGAATTTGTGGGCACTTAATGACTTCTTAGGTTAGATTTTGTTTGAGTCTTGACTCTTCTTGAGTGCAAGGTAGGATGAGACAGTGCAGCCTATTTTTTTTTAGACGGGATGGTGTCATCTTTTTTGTTTGCTTGAGTAGATGGGACATCTTATGAATTCTTAATTTTATTTTGTATGATAAAATGGATGAAGAGGTAGGGGATATAGTTGCTTTATTTCCTTTAGCAACATTTAGTCTGAGCCATGGCTGTCATGGTTTGTCACTGCCCCAGCTCGATTCACCCCGCTTCCTCCACCAATCTTTGCTAGCGTGTCTTGCGGAGCGCTCTCGATGAAACTTCCATTAACGTTTTTTGCACATCAAGGTTATTGCTCGGCACATGTTTCATATGCAAACACTATATACCATAACTATAATCATTAAATAATTAAGATCAAATAATATTACGAAAAGTATGAGTACAACTAAAAGCTGACTGCTGAATGAGACAAACAATTATGGTATGTAATTCATCTAAATAACCTTCAATGTGATTAAGCATTTGCCATTAACTGGTTAAATAAACAAGTTCTAAAGTTATAAAAATGGTGAAAATAAACATGTCATAGTAAGGCACAAAAACAAACAGCAAAATGGTGAAAATAAAAACTCAATCCTAGAGAAAAATAAAAATAAAAGAAAAATTTAAAAATCATGGATCAATAATACTGAAGAAAAAAAAAATCGCCAAATGAGACAAAACAATTATGCCATGTAATTCATCAAATAACTTTCAATGTGATTAAGCATTTGTCATTAACTGGCTAAATAAACAAGTTTTAAAGTTCTAAAGACGGTGAAAATAAACATGCCATAATAAGGCACAAAAAAAAAACCAAAGAAAATGGTGAAAAATAAAAACTCAAACTCTAGAGAAAAACAAGAAAGAAAAAAACAAACTTTTAAAAAATCATGGATCAATTAGACAAAAGAGCAAAATGGTGAAAATAAAAACTCAAACTCTAGAGAAAAAACAAGAAAAACAAATCAATTAGACAAAAAGAAAAACATTAAAAAACAAATCAATCTCTAGAGAAAAACAAGAAAGAAAAACAAACTTTTTAAAAATCATGGATCAATTAGATAAAAGAGCAAAATGGTGAAAATAAAAACTCAAACTCTAGAGAAAAACCAGAAAAAAAAAAAAAATCAATTAGTCAAAAGAGAAAACATTAAAAACCGCTAGAGGAAGGGCTTGAACCTTCGACCTTGTGGTTAACAGCCACACGCTCTAAAACCAACTGAGCTACTCCAGCTGACTTGCTGGTGGCAGAAAAAGTAATGTGTATATATAGTGCCGTGACGCGAGCGTGTCCGCGGCTCGCTTTCGTCCGCCGAGTCAACATCAACAACATCCTCTCCAACAAGCCACGCCCAGTTCGTGCACGAGGAACACCAGAACGAGAAGCGATTGGAGCGAGGCGACGACGGCGCCATGAGCTACCAGAAGGTCCCGGAGTCGTATCCTCCACCAGGCAAGCCCCCTCCCATCTTTCCTCGATCCGTCCTCCTCTCCAATCCCCTGCACTGGCTTCCGTTTTCTCGATCCGAAATCCCCGGTCAGAGATGCCCTCCACCACTGCGGCGCCAATCCGTCGGCCACAGATCGAATCGTCGGCATGAATTCGCCGGCCAATGCGGCGCCGGATCTTCCCTCGGTTGGTTGTTTCAAGTTTGGAAGGCCCATTGTTACTGATCTGATCCGAGGTTTTTTTTCTGCAGGGTACTCGCAGCCGTACCCGCCGCCGCAGCAGGCTCCACCGCAGGGGCCTTACTACCCGCCGCCGCAGCAGCTGCCGCCTCCGGGGTACCAGGGCTACTTTAACAACAACCAGCAGCCCTATGGCTACCCGCCGCCGCGCGATGGACACCACCACCATCACGGCCATCATCACCACCATGACGACCACCATCACCATCACCACCACCACCACCATGAAGACGATGACTGCTGCCTTGGCTTCCTGAAAGGATGGTAATGCAGGCCTTGCTCTTTTCTGATCACTTATTAGGATAGAAAAAGGCAAATCATCTATCTTTGCCGATCACGTATTAGGATAGAAAAAGCAAATCATCTATGCTTTAGCTGTTTACATAGTGGTAGTAGTCTTGTGCTGATCAATTTATATCAGGGGAATCAGTGAATCTGCTGTCTAAATAAGCAATATTTGAACTGGCCCATGTACAATTGGTAAAAAAGGGAACAAAGTTGGTTTGTGCAATCTTCTTGATGAAAATGGTATAAGCTTTGTTCCAGTTCTAGGCAAACTGAAAATTGTATACTGATTTGTGAAGATGCAGATTCATATTGACTTTGAAATGGCAGATAGCCTGAAATTTAAAAGTTATTATATCGCAATAGCTTAGTAACATTTCATTTGTTAGGTGTTCCCTTTGCTTGGTTAGCTGCCTTACAGTTTTGTTATTTGTGCATCTTTTCTAGGACTAACAATGAAATTATCTGCAGTAGTTAAAACAATGAAAGAATGTATACAGGATTAGTTGCCATGCTTCTTGTGAACTTATTTAGACAGGCTGTATTTACTGTATGTTGACATGGGTTTAATAGACAACTTTTCTTGGCCATGAAACAGTATAAGTTATTGCTGTAATGTATGTTGTATGCTGAGATTGTGGAGATTACACCCTCTGATTCAAAATACGTTGTTTAGGACACTGATAAGGTTAAGGTCACAAGGTCAAACTTTTTTGATCAATGATTTCTTTAAAATAGGACATTTCAATCAAATGCAAATTAAATGTTTTAAAGTTCATGGTGAATCTACAAACATATATAGCTTGAATTGCCAATCCATGTAATCTTTATTATACATAGATAGTCAAAGTTAAAAAAAAAAAAGTTTGACAGGCAAGTACCCTAAAATACATGTATTTTGAATAGGAGGAAGTGGCTACTATGTTCTGTACTTTTGTATTACATTATATACTCTGGCCTGACACAAACATAAGTCAATCTTCGGTCTCAATACTTTATTTTTGCACAAAATGTTGCACTCTCTCGTATTATTGGGTCAATGCTATCTAATGTGTACATCAATTACTACTGTTGACCAAAAAAGCGCCTCCTTAATATGGTCATTTAACTAATTTCAATATGCCTGTGAAGCTGAACAAGGAAAATAACACACACATTGCCAATGTGTTATGGAAGCATCTTCTTAACATGCCACAAGTTTTTCAAACATGGCAAAAGAATTGATACCTTGATTTATCCAATTTCCCTATCGTGTTTTCGTGTGCTATGTCGCTGAGAGTAAGTTTGGGCTGTAATTATGTCTTAGAGGAGGATGCAGCATGACTATTTTCATAATAACCATGTCTTGAGAAAGAAACATTGTAGTGTTTCTAGTTCAATAACCACATAACCCATATGTGTTTCCTTTTGCAGGCTGGCTGCTCTTTGCTGCTGCTGCTTACTGGATGAATGTTGCTGCTGCTTCTGACATACATGCACCTGAAGCTCGTTGTATCTGGGATCCTGGGATAGCAAAATTATGCCTGAACATTCGACTGATTTATGGATAGCGTTACTTGAATTTTCCTTGTGTTATTGTTCGTGAGTAATTTGAATATTATATCGTGTTAATAAAAGGTATTTGCAATGTTTCTTTCTCTATCTGCTCCGAGCTGATTAGTCCATGAAACGACGTGAAATCCTTTCTGATTTCCATCTGAAAGCAATGTTTTTGAGATTAATGTGGGAGCAAAAACAATGTTCCTTTCTGATTGTTTTTGAGAATAATGTGGGAGCAAAGAATACAAATACATAAACATATTTTGTCAATATCAGCTTCCATCTGATCATGGGCAATTCCATATATAAAATTATACAGATAGTTTTTTCACAAGGAACAGCAAGCAGTTCCATATATAATTATATGAGTCTTTTCTTTTCTTTCTCCCACCTGAATTAAGTTAACAGTGCCACTGCATTTTATAATGAGCTACTACTGTCTAGCTTGACAACTCTGCCTGCTGCAGGCTGCAGCACCGCTCCAGCTGAAAGAAATGAATAGAACAAGGGAAAATAATTGCCTGATCACATAAGTTGATCTTTCATCTCCACCCTTACGTGTTCCTTCTTCAATCCAAATGTGTCCTTGGACAAGAAACCCAGCGCCTTGCTCCGGATGGTCGATCGAAAGGCGTTGTACACTGCTAGCTGCATTTCGTCAGGTCCATCCGTTCATGCTTCATCCAACGCTCCATCTCGGTATGCTTCTTCTGCAAACCATATACTGTAATCGAGTTACATTTAGGAATAGGGGGATTTAATATAAATTAAGCAACGTCGGTGTACTACACTGCTACTGATGATATGTCAGAATTTCCAAAGCTACTGCATTTACAAACTGTTAACTGAAGAAGAAGAGATGAGCCTGGCATGGATGATGGAAGCCACTCAGACCAGCCAAGGAGGCTGCCTGCGAGACCACGCGCAGCGGAGCGTGGCCTCTGCAGCTGGAGGCCACAGGCAGCTCATCCTTGGCTTACCAAAGCAGAGCTTCCATCGCCATGCAAGGCCACTCCTCTAGTCCTCTGCCCAACTAGTAGTAGCTGCACTGCATGCTTGCCTCTCCGCTCATAACTTCCATATGAATGGATCATGAATTAATTTCAGATAAGAGCCGCCCGGACTAGCCAAGGAGACTGCCTGTGATCACAAGGTTAAGCTGGAGCCAAGCCAAGAGGCCACAGGCAAGTCATCCTTGGCTATCTGGGCAGACTCTTATCGCCACCCTCTGTCACACACAATGTATGTTTGCGTGTTTGTGATTGGATGCAATGCTCTGCGTCCCATCCCGCTATTTATACTGTCCGAGTACAGAAACGAGTTGGCCAGTGACTGGTGGTAACCGGTAAGGTCATACAAGATGGAAAGCGGCTACGACCAAAGCTTTGGATGACAGAAATGTGGAGCATCGAACATATCCTCAGCTCCTCTTTTTCCTTGAAATGTGCACATCCATCCAGATTACGATGATGCATGCCCTGTCCATATGCCAATGATTGAGTGATCGATGCACCTTATCGCTAGCCGAAATTGGGAAAACCGGGACCGGGAATATATGATTTCGTTCTTGCAAGGAGATCGAGCACCTGTACATCTCCGGAAGATCATGTTGACCTTCATTCGAAAGGTTGGGTCGTCTTTTGTTTTTCCTGGGTAGGTCGGATCATCTGTTGACCTTCATAAAGTTGTTAAAATAGATAGAGATTTGATCCCTTGTGTAGATATGCGGCAAAGAACAGTGCCCTGTACCATTCTGGAGATTTCTCCATGGGCCCGTGGATGTTGACGTTGGCATGCCTGAAAAATCACTGAATTCATCTCCGTCAATCAATCTTGAGGGTTTGACGGCCTAATCTTTGAAGATAATCACAGAGGTAGGGTTTGCGTGCGTTGTGAGTATTTGCGTTGAACTATGTAATCTAAAAAAAAAAGAATTCATGGCATTGCTTAGTGATTGTCAAGCATGATAAAGTCCATTTAGTTGAGCTAGTCTTACTTATCAGTAACTTTTTTTTTTGAGATTACACAGTACAACACAGATGCTCAACACGTACGCACACTCACCCCAATGAACACACGTACGCAAACCCTACCCCTATGAGCACCTTCCGAAGGACGAGCCGCAAATCTTGAAGTTCGAAGTCACCACCGCGGCCTCGCTATCGACGGGGACGTCGCCTACCACTTAATGCACAGTGCCGGAAAATCCTGAAATAAATCCAGGATTTGAACCCTGGGTGGGAGCCCCCCAACCAATGGCCTTTGCCATTGCAAGGTGCAACATGTTTCTTGGTTTGTGTATATGTAGTATGTACCGTGTACGTGTTGGCGAGGACGTGATGGTCAATGGAGATAGAGAAGGTCAAGCACTGAGAGACCAAATATGAGAGGATCATGGGTCATCAGCAACAAGCACACACAAGGGCAACAAGAGCGCATGTGGAATGTGATGAAGATGATGACCAACCAAGGAATGTGCTGAGAACGACTTCCTAATCGCTCGGGCTGAGGACGAAACATACAACAACAAAAGGAGGAAGCATGTGAGCTACGCAGACTTGAGTTTGTTTAGCGGTTTGGGGATCAAAGTGAGCACTAAGTTAGAGAATAGGAGCATTATTGTAATGTGTAATGATATTATAAATAAGAGAAGTGGCTTCCCAAGGTAGCAATACCTTTTATTTCCTAGAGCTAGCCAATTACAAGGATACATAAGAAGAGATAGGCTAGAGTACAATGTCAGAGATTGGAGTGTGGTTTGCACCAAGGCCAAACCGACAAGAAGTGCTCTATTAGTTTCTTGGAGAGAGAACCTTCTGTAATTTGTTTTCCTTTTCTTTTGGGCCTGGTGCCTTGTATTTCCTTTTCTTTTTATAGCCTCTAGTTTGTACACTCTCATTCTTTCATTTAATTGGAAAGCAAAAAAAATAGGTAGGAGGCTCCCCTACTGATTCCCTAAAAAAAAAAGACCCGTCTAGCACATTCTGACTTAAGAGGTTTGCCCGCTGAGAGTATACTACCCCACAAACCCTAGGTATAAAATTTCTTCCTCCGGCCTCCATTCCCACACTTCCGCCCTTGGTTGTCAATGTTTTGGCGCCCCTCTTAGCTCTCCCTTCCCATTATCCATTGTTCCTCATTAGGTCGTCGTTTCCCTCTCTTCTCTCTAGCTCCCCTACATCCTCTAAGCACGGACCGCCCCACTCCCTACCTCTCAGTCCCCTTCCCCTCCTCTTCTCTAGGCACGGCCACGCTGGGACGTCAACCGTGTCATGCACTATGCCACTCATCATCGCAAGCTCCGCACCTTCGTAGTTCCATAACTACTTGAGCTCTGAGGCTCAAGGTTGCGGACTTGCTCCACTTGTTGCCTCCCTACAAACTCCAAGTTGCTGAAGCTATGAGCCACATAGATCTAGTGTCTTCACCTCCGCAACTCCATGTAGATCTAGTCTAGCATCACAAAAGTGGTGAACCATTGATATCTACGCACTTTAGGTTGAGTGCGGTGGCGAATCTAGAACATTAGCTCATTGGGGTCAAGTAGTAGGTGACGGGATCAAATATGCATTGATTCTCTATTTTGAGAGTGATTTATATGTGGATAAGAGGAGTTTTAGTGCTATTTTAAACAAGTCATCGGGGTCGGCGGACCCGACAATATACACTGGATCCACCCCTGGCCGAGTGTTTGTTTAACATATGATCAACCTTTTAAAAATTATATTGTGGACAGTCTGCACAAAAGTTACTAGTAGTATATAGTTTGTCTGATGCTTGGATCGAATATAGCTTTGCTTCCTTTTTTTCTCTAGTCAAAAAGGGTTCCTATAGCTTATAATAAAGGTTATAATAGTTCTAGTTTTGTTTCTCATTATGGAACTAGGAGGACTCTCCTGCGTTACTGGTACGGGTAAAAAAAAAAATATAAGAGAGAATTAGTGGACACCTCACAATTCATGTGGCTGTAGCAAAAAAATCTATGTCATGCTGTAAAAATAATAATTATTTTCCAAGCTCATAGCAAGGGTTTCATATATCTAATGTAAACATAAATTGATGAAATCGAAATATGAATTTGAATCTTAGAGAGAAAAAAGGAACCCTGAAAACATATTATGAAAGGAAAACTTCGATTTTATGTGCCATACCGAAGAAATGACTTTTAGTTTAGTTGGTGCTAGCTTGGGATAATAACGTTATCCGCATGCAAGGATCTACGATATGTTGTGATGGGTCGAGTTCCGTATTAAGAACCGCATGGAATCTAGCTTAACACCATTGCCAGAACGCCGCCATTTAAAGAAACGGGCATCGATATCTCCGGCGGCGCAGTCTAGATCTTGGCGTCAAGACCCTCGGCGTGCGTGGCGACGGTGGCGCGGCAGATGGGCAGGTTGGCGCGTGAGCATCCAGCTGATCCGACGTGAGTCGCGGTGGGACGGCCGTGCCCACACGCCGGCAAAGACACCTCCTCCCCCCCGCCCGTGTAGTACTCCGCCCAGGAACACCGCGCATTCCTTCGGCTCATCGCCGTCCTCGGCGGCACCGGCCACCGCCTTTGCCATCGCCGCGGGGTCTGCATCACCGCACCAGCACCACGCACGGGGATCTCCTCGAAGCGCGCTTGGTCTCTCGGCAACAGCAGCCGCCAGGTTGTTGCCGGGAGCAGAAGCCACCGAAGATGGTGTTGAGCACGACGTACGACATGCTGAAGACGAAGATCAAGATGGTGGTCGCCTCCCGCTCCACTTTTGCACACACCACAGTCGATTGTTTATTAGATTTATATAGAATTGATTGGGTGGAATAGGAATCGCAGTTGGTTGTTCCAATTCTAGTGGATCACTCAATGCCGCGCCTCTTCGCTTGCATGTTGTGCCTCTTCGCTTGGAGCTGCGGAACCGCCGGTGGATTGAAAGGTCACGATGGTTGCATGTTGGTCGCATGTTAGTGAGTTGCGGGACCCACTGATGATGTGGCTTCACCACAGCTTAGAGAACTTCTAAGTGAGGGTTTCCCATATAGAAGGTTTAGATGTGGGCTCACAAGCCTAGCCTGATTTTTAGCGTACGTGAGGTCTTTTCGCTACGTGAGAGGCATCGGCAGCCTCAAGCACGGTTCAAGCACCAGCTAGCGACAGAGCTAATTGATCATACCTGGACCTAGTTCATTTTCTACCCTGTAGGTTAGGTTACCGATATCGTCCGACATGGAATCCAATCCGATCATTATATTTTTTCCAATTTTGTGATAACAATTTTTTAGAAGAAACAATGTTCCCATTATTGTATATATAAACTCTGTTATGGCTACAACACTCCATCTTCATTGTTTATTGACAAAAACACCAACATATATAATGATGATCCTTTAACATTAGATTAGAGACATTATCGTTCTTTCTGTAAACTTAGGATAGAAGAATTAGGAACGACAAGGTAGAAAAAGATCTCCTTTTCATTCAATGCTTTATATCTTCCTCTTAACCGAAATATAGTTTTGTTAGCCCTTAAGAGGAGTAATCAAACCTTGGTATACATTCTTATATTTTTCTAAAAGTGACCGAGGGTACAGATTTTGGCACGACATCATAGCTACTGTTAGCTAAATTTTGTACATCATGCCGGAGGACTGTAAAAAATGGTAGCTCTGACTAAAGAAAGTATTTGACTGCATACATATAACCACCTCTCTAGCTAGCTTCACACTCTGTGCCCTGAATGAAGCAGGAAGAAATGAACAGAGAAGAAGGGCAAATAAGTGCCGTTAACTCATGAATTGGTCTGATCGTCTTCATCTTGTCATTTGTACCCTTTGCGCGTTCCTCCTCTCCATTGTTTGAACGGGCCGGCCTAATAAGAACCCCAGACTGGTTGCGATGAGGGGACGTAGGCTGAATGAAACTGTTTTTGCCTTTTTAAAGGAATAGAAACTGTATTTTAGAAAAAAAAAAAAAAGTGTGTTAAGAAGTTCTGTAAGCAAGTAGGGGTATAAAAAGAACTGAGATGTTGTTTATGTCTAGTCGTCTGTGGCTCATCTGACCGAACACGATGCGTTAGCAAGCAACGTACGCACGTGTACGTATATATATATATATATATTCTTCTCTCTCTCCGAGTGCAGTGTAGTGCAGCAACGACTGATAAAAACTGAAGAAGAGACGAGCCTGGCATGAAGGATGAGAGCCGCTGAGGCTAGCCAAAGGAGACTGCCTGCGATCGACCACCACACGCAGGAGAAGAGAGAAGAGCCTCCCTCCCTCCCCTGCAGGTGGATGGATCGAAGCCACACAGGCAAGTCATCCTTGGCTACCAGAGCAGTGCTCTCATCGCCATGCGAGGCCGGCCCCTCCTCTCCTGTGCTCGTGCTCCGCTAGCTGCAGCTTCACTCCTCTCACACGCACGCACAGCTAACCTTCCAGATCGGGGCTGGTCGATGGTTTCTGCGTCACCTCGCCGCCTCCATTTATAGCAGTGTCTCGGCGGCCGGCCGGGATCAAGTTGACGCCGACGGGACCCGAAAAGAATGGGCCAAACCAAACCAAGCGCGGCCCATGCCGCCGGTTTAACATCTCAATCTTTCCCTTATTGGAAAGGAAAAAGTCTGGATTCACTCAACAACTATCACAAAAAGTTCACTTTTCTCTCCCTCTCAGCTCGAAACCGCATCATATCACCTCAACTTTTTCAAACCATGCAAATTACCTCCTCGGCGGTTTTGAAGGTGGATTTGCTACAAGAACCATGGTTTGCTACAGTGTCAGTGGGTTTGCTACAGTCACAGTGTCTTTGCCTTTTCTTTTTAAAAATTCGATTTAATCTTTAAAAAATCATAGTAAATTATAGAAAAATCATAAAATAAAAAATCTAATTTTATTGGAGTCCACATGATTAGATCTACACAAAGAATATATAATATGATATGCTTCAAGACAAAGTTTTTTAAACTACGAAGGTTTTGTCTTTTTCTTTTATATTTATAATTCGTAGTTGTAACTTCTATAATTATTTTGTTAGACAAAAGCACACCATATTATATATTCACCGTGTAGATCTACTCATGTGGAGTCTAACAAAATTAGATTTTTTATTTTATGATTTTTCTATGATTTACTATGATTTTTAAAGATTCAGCTAAATAAATAAAAAGAAAAAGACAAAATCTTTTTTAGCAAAAACTTTATACTAAAAAGCATATCAAATTATATATTCACTGTGTAGATCTAATCATATGGAGTCCAAAAAAATTGAATTTTTTATTTTATGATTTTTCTATGATTTATTATAATTTTTCAAAGATTCAACAGATTTTTTAAAAGAAAAGGTACTGGTACTGTAGAAACCCATCGACACTGTAGAAAAACCACGGTTACTGTAGTAAATCCACCTTCAAAACCACTTCGAGGGAGGTAATTTGCATGGTTTGAAAAGTTGAGGGAGATATACGCCCTGGCGAAGCAGAGAAAAAGTGAACTTTCGCGATACGTGAGGAAATCCGGACTTTTTCCTATTGGAAAATGCACGGGATCGGGAATAAGGTTCGCGCCCATCCATCCGTAATGATAAATTGTGCGGTGGCGGTGCCCATGCTCCGCCGCGCGCCCCCACGTACCCGCCCATGCAGTGCGATGCGGCGGGCCGACATGAGCACGAGCAAATCACAAGGGGCCCGGTGGGTGGGTCTCTGCCCGCCTTGTCTGGGAGGGAGAGAATTCGGTTGGGCTGCCGAATAATTTCGCAAACACTTGCATCCCTACCTACGCGGACGGCTATTGCTTCAAATTAACGCCGATCGATTGTTGTGCGGACCGGAAGGGTTTTCAATTTTTGTTGGCATTTTCCAAAATTCTGCGTTGTATATATATATATATACAAATGCTGCTGGTCGACGTCACCAGTGACCTCAACTGCTCCAGCTTTAATTAAATAATAATATAAATCAAGCCCACGATCACTTGTCTTGGCTCGCTCGCGATTGCAGATTTCGGCCAACCAATGGAATCTTTCCTCAACTATTCATATCTGTCTCCCTAGCTTAAATGCCTTGGTAGCTAGCCTTTTCTGTGTTTTTCCTTGCTGCCTTTTCTCTGTTTTTCCTTGCTCCATCTACTCCCTCCGTCCCCTATGAAAATATCGTTTTTAAATTTTAGCTTGTCGAGTTTGACCATTTATCTTATTCAAAAAAAAAAAAAATCTACAAATAATAAATTAAATCAATAATCATTAAAAAGTATCTCTAATAACAAAATAAATCATAAGAAAATAAATATATTTATACAAAAAATTTGAATAAGACGCAGTATTCAAACAAAATGACATGAAAACTAAAAGTGTGACACTTTCAAAGGGATGGAGGGATTACAACCAACCTATGTGGGCAGACCTCTCCAGCAGCTAATAGCTCGTTATAGACAACTATAGTCGTTGAATTGTACTCCGTGGGTACAGATATTTGTACAGCATCCAAAACAACAACTATAGCCAGTTATAAGTATTAGTAACACCACACTTGTGTAACAATTGTTCACCACACTTGTCTCGGCACCTGAGCGCGCTTCTAGTGAAGGATTCCACCTAACTCCTCTTTTAACCAACCTCGTTTTGATGCCTTAATTGGACAATTCCAACCCATTGGTTGTCCTCCACCAGGTCACACCACTCTACTACCCGGTGGCACCCTTTGTCCTCCCTCTTTCATTTTATGATTAGGTTTATGATTAGAATTTGAGGAAGCATCATCGTTACTTTACATAGAAATTCCAAGACCAAGAAATGTACACTACTTCGGATGTAAGAGAGACACACCTGAGTGCATCTCCAAGCAGCGATCCATCCTATTGATGAATTGTGTGGATCTTTTTCTTTTTCCCTAGCGGTCTAGAACCACAATAAGTTGATAAAAAGTAATGTGGGCCGTGCAAATAGCTAGTGGCAATGAGGGCTGGCAATGAGGGCTGCCACTTTTTTTGCTGGTATGAATTTAAGTTTTTTATTCTTGTTATATATGCCTATTAATATTCTCTAGATGATAAAATCATAAAAAATACAACTAAATAGTACTACTATGAAACAACTTAGAAAGATTAAGACATAGATCTCGAGGTTTAGGTTTGTGCAATCATCCCAGACGCCTTGCTTTAAGTTGTCGCCTATTACTGGAAAAAAATAATATCCTTGATCCTAAGCACCTCTATCAAGTTGAGGAATTAAGTTGGACCTAACTGGTTTTTGTTTACAAGTTAGATCCTTTTGATCGGCCAACCCCCATATGGATAATTTAAAGGCTCCGTCCACTTGCACATAGCTTTATTTCATTTTAGAAATCTTTCTTGAAAATATATTTTTAAAATTTAGAAATCTTTCTTCAAAAAATATTTTTAAAAATGCTCAGTCATTTTCATACTAATATAGAAAAGAGAGAGAAAAAAGAAACTGGAAAACATATGTAAGATGTCCAGCCACCATCACATCTCATAAACATTTGAAATGGCATCTAGCCATCTAGCTAGGGAGAGGGTGAATTGGCCTTCTCTTACAATCATTCAGAACAAATCTCAAACCAGATGATCTTTGTTCTAAGGAAACATAGTAAACCCAGTAGATTGAAGGAAAAAAAGACATGCCTAAAAAGTTTGAATATCTAAATATAGCTTCAATGTTAAGATATTTTTATTGAAAAGATAATATCTTTTTATTTATAAATACTTTACTTTATCTTTACAAACTATCATCACAATTCCATTGGCCACCCTATACTTTAGTATGATACTAGGAAATATGCCCGTACGCTGCAACGGGATCAATACATCATTGCTAGATTTGAATTATGATAACCTTTATGATCAGGGCTCATGTATAGGATACGAAGATGCGAGAACAACAAGGATGGAAGAAACTCTTTGATCTGACGATGTTGCCATTATCAGTATATGTAGCAAGCGTAGAGATTAATTGCTCAAACATGAATATGACCATGTTTGGTACAACCCTGCTTCACCGGTGAAGGAGTTGTTTCTAGCTTCGGTTGGTAGAGGTGGTGTACCGGTGGGCCAGAAGGTGTTGTAGAAAATGTTTGATAACCTTTTCATGGTCGTCTAATAAAAATAAAATGTTTACATTACATGCCCGTGCGTTGCAATGGCGATGAACTTGTTTACTCATCGGCGCTGGTGCCGGGGTGGCGTATCCTCTTTTTCTTTGCTACCCCCGGTAACGACGACGTCTGTGTTAGACGCCTCGCCATTGGCCACAACTTGGGGCTCACCGACAGGATCGCCACCGTGTTGGGTGCCAGCTCGATCACTTGCCCCTGCACCTGCACCGCGTAGGCGGTGGTCGTCGGCAGCACGGCGTTGTTCTTGGCCAGACAGGGCTTGCGGTACCAGAAGTAGAGGCCCATCTGGACGCAGCTGACGAAGAAGCCGCCCACGTTGGGGTACTGAATTGAAAAACATTCAGATTCAGTTAATTCGCATCAATCATCATCATGTGTTTTAGTTCAGTAATAATTAAGGATAAGCTCCAATTGTTAGGCTATCTAGCTACTCCGATCCATACCATGACGAATGGGTCCATGGTGAGAAGGCCATAGCAGAACCATGGGACGGTGCTGACTCTGCTGAGTACGTGTGAGGCAGAAGGCCGGAGAGGCTGATGGGGAGAAACTCGACGCTCTTGGTCTTGGCCACTTGACGATCATGCTGAGCGGCGCCACGAAGACGACCATGGAGAAGGCGAGGCAGACGCTGCTGAGAAACTTGACGGGGTGGTCCTCGCGGACGACGCAGAGGGTGACTACGATGACGAGCGCGAACGCCGCCACGTCCAGCAGGAAGAAGTAGGCCAACGTCGCAGCCTCACCTTCCGGGGCGCGTACGCGCACGCCAGGTAGAAGACGATGTAGGTTGCCTCCACGGCGCAACGACTTTATATGAAATCTATTTTTTGGATCGGACTGTATCCTATATACAGATACGTATACCAGAGGACAAGTACATCGGATAGAGTCCGGCTACAAGAAGCGACGTGGAAGGCGAAGAAAACGGAGGTGAAAAAAAGTGGCCGAAATTTTCTCTCTTTAATAGTAGGTATAGATTAATAGTAGGTATAGATATAGATATAATGCTAAAAGAGTAAAGGGTTGTAAGTGGGACGGTATGATGATGGAGGGGGAAAAAAGAAGTGGACTATAAATTTACAGCTCGCTTAGATATAAGAATAAAAAAAGCTTTGTGAGACAGATAGATATAAGCTATGTATTAATCATGAAGATGTTACTATGCAATATGGGTGGACTCTGAGAGGTAGGATACAAGGATTCACACTAGTTAGCAACCGGCTGTGTATATTATTAACCTTCCTCTAAGTCGGATGAGCCAAATGGCGTCATGTTGGCTGGACTGCCGTTGAAATCAACAGAGGGCACAAACATGGATGGTTTCAATAGTTTCAGCTTCTTCCTCTCTCTTTTTTTTTACTCTCGTTAAAGACATCTATCTATAACCCTCAAAGTAAACCCCACTGGAAAATTCTCTCGACACGTAGGGGTGCCACGTCAGCAGCCCCACCACCCTTCAGCTCCTACCGGTCCGTTCGTTCCTACGCACGAAGGAGAAAAAATTCGCCACCGCGGCGGTCTGTTCCCTCCTCTCGGTGGCATCTCCAACTGTCGGCCTCCTATACCTCTCGCCGCCTGGGCATCCACCGGCCGCCTATACCCTCGCCTCCTACACACACATGAACCCACTGCATCATCCACCGGCCGCCTTCCCTGCTCCCCGCTCCTCTTGGCTGTGACGCTGCTCCTATCCATGAAGGCACAGGCACGGCCAGCCGTCAATTCATCCTTGCCGCGTTAGATTCGCGGCGGCCTCTGCGTCTCCCATCTCTGTGATCGATCCGAGTCGGAGCGAACAAACCCCATGGCGGCTCTGCATGAGGGAAGGTGTCCTTCAAGATCATTCTCACCTCTGACCCCAAGCCCCCTTTCAAAGTGTGAGTACCACCAGCGCTTTCTCTCCCTCCCTCGGATCTGGATGGCTCGGCAATCGATCACCATGTCTGTCTCCCCTGGCTGGTCCTCCTCCTGATCCTGATTGATCATTTTTTTTTCTAAATTCGCATCTTTCTTCTATGTCCTTTCAGCTGTAATTTTGGTATGTATCAGACTCGATCTGCTACTTCTTTTGCAAGTAGATATACAAAGTTTGATGGGAAGACAAAAAGGGGAAAATGTCTGTGGTTAACACAATAATTTATGTCAGATTGTGTCGACATGCTGCCTGGAACTGGAACTGTGGGTATGCTCTGACGTTGATTTAGATATGCACTACATGTGATTTTGGTAGTTGCTCTGTCCAGGTTTGTATAACGTAGGCCAGTGAGAGTCTTAGTCTATACACTGATTTCAGACTATATAGCTATGATGCTTTTCATTGCTGCCTTTGACTACAGGCTACATACTAGGTATGCAATGTAATATATTATTCATTTGATTTTTCACTACAAGACAAGAATGCCTGATATTTGGATGCATCTTATGTTCCTGGAGGTACCATGAGAGATTCTTTTCTGGTGAATGGTGTTGCATTCAAGAAGACATTTTTGTATGCTGGATTTGAGCAACAACCGAAGAAGTTCCTGAATCCGAAGACTCTTTTGTTAAACATTGAATTAGAATTGAAATCTGAGAAGGAAAATGCAGAGATCAGGTATCCATACGATTCACTCGAACCCCACCTACTACACAACAGAATGGTGCTCCATTCTTTACTTATGTTGCTCAAAAATGCTTTTGAAATCTAAGAAGGAAAATGCTGAGATCAGGTATCCATATGATTCACTCAAACCCCACCTACTACAGAACAGATTGGTGCTCCATTGTTTACTTATGTTGCTCAAAAATGCTTTTCAAATGTTTGCTTATGCTTGCTCTGTTTCCATCATACCTGTAGATTATCTGCCCTCTGCAATACCAATAAATTGTTGATGCTGAATGGAGCATTATTTATGACAAACTTGATAAATGTGTGAAAAGTGGAGCAAAGATTGTTTTGTCTCGGCTAGCTGTTGGTGATCTTGCAACATAGGTAGCCTAATTTTTTCAAATAACCTTCTTCTTTTTATGTAATGTATACTTCTGCAACCTATCTCAGATAATTGGGTTCTCTACAGTATTTCGTAGATCAAGACATTTTCTGCGCTGGCCGTGTCACTGAAGAAGATTTGCAACGCCGCTGCTGCTGCAACTGGTGGGACTGTTCAAACCACTGTAGATAATGTCATCAATGAGGTAAGCATGCCATTTTTATTTGGGTGTGATCTGTTAAATTTTCTATTTTTGATGGATTGTTGACAGGAAATTTAGGGTTAATGCCAGCTAACTGGTGCTCAATGCAAGTTGATTTCTTTCTCCTTTTTTTTTTTTTTGTAAAGGTTCTTGGTTCCTGTGAGGTATTCGAGGAAAAACAAGTAGGCAATGAAAGGTTCAACATATTTAGTGGCTGCCCTTCTGCAGCGACTATTGTGCTCCGTGGTGGTGTTGACCAGGTCTTCTATTGATACACTTCTGTTAACCATCATCTATTTTTGACAAGTTATGAATGTCCTTAAATTTCGCCGACGCGGCGCCGGCGCCACCCTCCACCCCTCACCCACGCCACCGCCATCTCGGACTTCTCCTACCGTCGTTAAGCGTGTATAGGTCTCCTCTATCATTCATGATGTCCTCTGCACTTCACATGCTCGATTAAATGCCCTCAACACCCACCTTTCCTCATTTCCTCATTTGTTTTAATTATTTCTATTGCCTATAGAAAGTTAACCGTGATGCATCTGTACTCTTTTCGCAGTGATATCCTTTACCCTCCAACTATGAACAGAGGCAGAAACGAAGATCTATTCATATGAGCAGCAATCAGGTACTACTACAAATCACGTTACCACTGTTATTCATAACAATTATTTTGATTGTCAATGTTCTTTTTCTTTCTTTAAAAAAAGGCTTATACAGGATATTCAGAATTTATCGCTTTATGGTTCCAATAAATTGTTTCCAGCACCTTTTTGAGGTGTACAACCTAAAACCTGCTTATATGCTTTTTAATGCCTCAAACAGCAAATATGTGCATTACCTCTTCTTCTTGGTTGCCACCGCACACCGTCGTACGTCAGCAGTGGGTCATTAAGAATAATCTCAAGTGGAGGTATTTGACCAGCTGGTGGTATTGGAAGAGCAAACGGAGGGTTCATTTCGTTTGGCCCTATAAATACCTATGCATATTACTCGGTTCATATCCATGTAGAAACTAAACTTGCATTGAACACTCGCTCTTCAGTTGATTGACCAGCAATGGCTGATGAGGAGAAGAAGCAACGCCGCCACCTGTTCCACTGCCACAAGGACGGGCGGTGAGGAGGTTGGCACCGGGCGGGTGGACTACGAGAAGGAGAAGCACCACAAGCACCTAAAGCAGTCTATGTGTGTGTGTGTGTGCTGGATTTGATCGAACAGCACGAGAAGCACAAGGCGAAGAAGGACCCCGATAACGTGTGCGGGCACAAGGTGAAGGAGGTGGCGGCGGAGGCGGTGGCCCTGGTGCGGAAATCCCATGGCCGGCAGGGGTCGGGAGGCCATGTGGGCATGTGGCTACGCAAGGCAAGACGACAACGCTGGAGGTTGCGGGCGGTGAGCTCCGGGCGCGACAAGCGACCTCTATGGCTGGTGGTGCGGGGGCGAGGTCTTGCCGGAAGCTCAAGCGAAGGCATCCCTTGGCGGGAGGCAGAAAAGGGGTTTGCGTTCGCGGCGGTGGGGGCTGACGCGGGCGGAAGCGGGCGCGAAGGTGAGGCCTGACTCGGCGGCTGTTTGTCCGCTTGCTTTTGAGTTATTGTTGTTAAAGCTACAAATGGCCAGTTCCTGATCCAAATCCAAATCCACTGATTTTCGTTGTTACCTGCATTGAGAGCAGAATATTTCCGTAGGTTCATGCGGAGACGTGCATTGATCGATCTGATGCTCCCGAAAACTGGAAACGCGGATATTTGCACACGCATATACTGCACATACATGAATCAAGGATGTGGCTCATCGATGAGTTTCAGCTAATTTTTATTTTGTTTCAGTTTAGTTTCTGGCCCTCTCGGCTGGACCTACTCCCACCCTATCCGACTCCAATCCTTATCCAACTTCCACTCAATCATCTCCATAAGAGTAGACTTAATAGGTATTGTTAGCCTCACTTTTGGAAAACTCACAGGATTGGTAGCTTTTCATAGAATCTGTTATCAAAACTTTCAAACTTCTGCTTTCAATATGAATAAGAGACTTGCTGCCCTGCCCTAGGAAGAGCGGCTATAAAAAGCTTGCAAAAAACACTCTTGCTTGGTTGGAAGGTATGGTAAAGGTAAACTGTATCTATTTTTTTATATAAAAAGGGCTAAAGGAGTCATTCAGAAGTGAGTGAAGGGGCAAAAAGCTCAGTTTAGTTCAGACTAACTGCTGTTTTGTTTCAGTAAGAACAATCTGTGGCTAAATAGCTATTTTAGTTCAGACTTTCAGTTTTGTCACTGATTGCTAGATTACCATGCCTTTCGATAATGATTTGCCATTATAACAATATTTTAGTTGAGATAACAATATGGCTTTTGTTGCTGCTACTACTGTGTGTTTAGTTGTAAGCTTGAATTCTAGAGCAGGTCAAGAAGTTGATCTGTCTTTATTTGAAATTTTCCAGCAATTATACTTGACCAATCTATTTTTGTTGTGCTACTGTGACATATCTACCACTAGACGGCGGCGTCGGAGACACTGGCAGCAGCACAGGCAGCTTGCTGTTGTACCGCTGAGAGGCGGTGAGGAGAGAGTGGCAAACAATAGTAATGGAAGCGGAGTTTAGTTGTGCTCTGAACTTTTTGTATAAATGAGATTTGTAGTGAGAAGAGAGGCAAGCAATAGCAATGGAAGTGGAGTTTAGTTGTGTCCGAATTTATACACTACTATACGTTGTCAACAGTCCAACATGTCTAAATATTACTATTCGAAGTTTGTTCATCTTGGAGTTTAAACATAAGGTTAAATAATCGTTATGCCTATGAGTATATACTCTATTTCATGCATTCAAATTTGTTGTTACTAACTGTGTTTCCAACATGCACAAAGTAATCCCGATGAATAGATAATTACGATAAATTTAAAATACCTAGCCGACCACCGCGCAACGCGCGGGGTATCCTCTAGTAGATACTTGTATGTATACACTCATTAATCTAAACGTATACATACACACACTATTCTAATTTCTATATATGAGTACCTCTCGGTGTAGTAGGGTTTACTAAAAAATAACGGTGTCATCAATGCAGATTATGCTTCAAAGAGGAAACTCGGACTCCGTCGATTCGAGAATGGGATTGGCCTAAAAACTAGTGGGCCTTAATTTGCATACCAGCTCGGAGTCCGGCCGGGTCAAACGATCTTGCTATCAGATTGGCAATACGTGGGTGTTTGGGTGGGCTGTGCGCTTGGGCCTGTCCGTTTCGTGCCGCCACAACACAAGGAGGAGGATCGTTTGACCCAAAACAATGGCCTACAAACAACACCACACTAGAAGGCCCAACTAATTAGAGATACGAACACACAACACCGCAGTTCTTCTAAAAACACACCCAGTGTACCAAAGGGGGAAAAAACACGACCCAACGACGCCAATGGTGTACTTTTGGGAATCTCGGCGACAATGGTGAGTTCGGGAACTCCAGATCTGCGGGGTGGTGGGGGTCCTTCGAGGTGTTCATATAGGGTTTGCGTGACGCTATGTTTTATAGGGGAGTGCGTGTGCGTGTTGGAAGCGTCTATGTTATACCGTGTAATTCTCACAAAAAAAAATGAGTTTGCACGTGTTGCTAATCACAATCAATGGCTGACTGAGTTTCACTAACATACTTGTACCAAAAATAACCTTAATTAGCAGGTCCATCGAGCAGTATTACATCTTGGATGGCAGCAGCACCTCCTTGTTGTTGACGCTGGAATCAGTATCTCTGGCTTCGGGATCATCTGCATCAAAGACTGTCCCAAATTTCTTTGAGTTCTTTATTCAGCTCGTCTGTGGGGCCAAAGAAGTCTTCTGGAACCATAACGCGTCCGTTCATTTCGTAGGTCTCGCGGACCCAGGCCCGGTACTCGAAGAAGTCGCCCTGATCGGCCTGCAGCCTCGAGATCATCCCGCGGATCAGCATGTCCGGATCCTTCTCATCGAGGTCCTCTTCGGTGTAGATGCCGTGCTCCTCCAAGGTAGGGACGGGGTCGGTCTCCCTCGTCCCTCGCGAGAACCCAGCTCAAGTGACTCGGAGGCATCTCCAACCAATTTGTCTCCGACGAGGAGTGCGGCAACCTCCAGCACCCCAAGGTTTTGAGTGCAGGCAGCGGGGGTTCACGGGAGGAGCCGCCCACAGCGCCATCGCTACTGCCTCCTCTCCGTCTCGCTCATCGGACACGCATCCTCCTCCCTTGCCGGCCATATTCGGCGGAACCGATCCGCCCCGCACCGCCTCAGGAGATTTGATTGCTCACACGGAGGAGGTGATTGGCGGCGGTTCGTGCTATCGCGTAAGGTACGGCCGCACCTCCCTCACGATATACTCCCTCCGTCCCTAAATAGATGTCATTCTCGCTTCCCGAGAAGTCAACGTTTTCAAACTGCCGGCAATTATATATTAAAATATATAAATATTTATGCTAAGTAATTAGTATCATTGAAAAAGATCTTTACGTCCTAGTTTTTTAATAAATTTATCCGGAGATATAAATGTTGCACGTATTTTCTACAAACCTAGTCAAAGTTGAGAAAGTTTGGCCGGCGCGCATCCCAAAAACGACTTCTATTTAGGGACGGAGGGAGTATACACCGGAGCGGCCAGCGGGAGTTCGGGTCAAACAATATCCTAGGTGCTATACGTAGTTTTGGTGGGCTTGGCGCTTGGGCCTGTCCGTTTCCTGCCGCCTCAACACCAAGGAAATACCAGCTACAAGGCCCAACTTGAACACACATCAGCCCATTCATCCATCCTCTATCTTTTCTGTTCTTTTTTTTTAATTAACACCCAAAAAAAAAAACAACGGTAATATAACAGTACCTCCTAAATTATAGGGTCCACGTGTACATATCATTGTCCAAAAACCTATGTTAGCTATGCATATGTAACAAATAACTTAAAAGTATCATTAATCTTCTGAACAAAATCTCATTACTGAGTCATTGTAATATTACAACGGTTTATTCAATATATATATATATTAGAGTAAAGTGCGAAAAAAAATTACACAACTTTAATTTTACAAACCAGTTGTTCAAACTAAACAAACTTAAGTAGAATATGCAGCTTATTACAAACCAAACTAGTGGAAAGTAGCATTAAGTAACATTATGCAAAGCACTCAAACTTAACACCCTGCCCAAGGGTCACACCAACTACTCGTCGCCATCCATCTAGAACACCGTCATACAGCGGGGACCAAAACACACTGCTCATTACCCTCACCAAGCAACAAGGCTTAAAGAACCCCGACAACGGGAGTACTCAACAAGACTTAACCGACAAGAAAAAAGGAGAAGACTTCGAAAATGCAGACCTTGGGGAAATCAAGGTAAAACTTTAGCAAAAATCAAGGACTCTTTTGCAGAAAAGCTTAGTGAATCCTTACTTTTAATATTTTAACTCATATTAGTAGCTCATAGAATCTAAGTGATCCTACACTAGAGCAAACACTTCTTATCAACTCTTCCTCATTCTTTCACTAAGTTCCACTTGTTAACTACGATCAACTCTTCCTCATTCTTTCACTAAGTTCCACTTGTTAACTACGATGAAGGTCGTGGAATCGGGTCTCCTCGGAGAAGCAACGGCGATTCGAATTGATTATAACCCATTTAGGGATTCCTTACCACCACGACATATGTAGAACTTAAACTTGCATATGTCAACCCCCACTCAGTTCGTCCAAACCAAAACAGGAACGAGGTCTACGTCACCCGAGACTGGCCGAAGGTAGGTTGTAGGTAGTGGGTGCAAATGCACCACCCAAAAAATTAAAAAACAGTGAGATTTGTTAAAAAAACACCATATATGCACCCCTATAAAACATATTTATGCACCCACAAGACAAAATGCACCACCCTCAAATTTGCTCTAGCTTCGCCACTTACACTACACCTCTAATCCGAGACTTTAACCCACGAGGGTAACATGTACTCCCGCCATCTCTCCACTCTCAATGCACAGACAGAAACACTACATCGAAAGTGCAAGTTACCCACTTCTACTGGATAATGAACTTCCTCAAGGATTTGCTCAACTTTAACAATCTCGTTCTTGTTCACTACACGAAATAATGCATGCTTCGATACGATGGAATATAAACATGATGCATGATGGTGCAGATTAACAAGTTGAGTAGGCTTTGGGCCTGTACGTTTCGTGCCGCCACAACAGAAAACAAGGAGGATCGTTTGACCCAAAACAATGGCCTACAAACAACACCAGACTAGAAGGCCAAAACACACAACAGCCCATTCATCCATCTTCTATCTTTTCTGTTCTTCTTAAAAAACACGAAAAAAAAAAAAAAAACTGACTTTCGGTCTGTAGTAACTGAGTTTGCACGTTGCTAATCGCAATCAATGGCTGACTCAGTTTCATTAACATACTTGTACCAAAAATAACCTTAATTAGCAGGTCGATCGAGCAGTATTACATCTTGGATGGCAGCAGCGCACCTCCTTGTTAATTGTTGCTGCTGGAATCAGTATCGCCCCTGGCTTCGGGATCAGCATGAAAGCCTTCCCAAGCTTCTTGGTGTGCTTTATTCAGCTCGTCTGTGGGGCTAAAGAAGTCTTCTGTAACCATAACGCGTCCGTTCTTGAGGAAGACATCGCGGACCCAGGCCTGGTACTCGAAGAACTCGTCCTGATCGGCCTGCAGCGTCGCGATCGTCCTGCGGATCAGCATGTCCGCATCCTTTTTGTCGAGGTCCTCCCTCAGTGTAGATGCCGAAATCCTCGAGTTTAGGGACGGGGTCGCTCTCCCTCGTCTTCGCGAGAACCCAGCGCACGTTACTCAGAGGCATCTCCACCCAATTTATCTCCGAGGAGTCTGCGGCCGCCTCCGCCTCCGGCACCCCAAAGGTCTTCGAGTGCAGACGCAGCGGGTTCACAGGAGGAGCCGCCCACAGGCGCCATCGCTGCTGCCTCCTCTGTCCTCTCGCTCTTTGGACACGCATCCTCCTCCTTGCCGGCCATATTCGGCGGAACCGATCCGCCGCGCCGCCTCCTAGGAGGTTCGATTGCGCACGGTCACGGAGGAGGTGATTGGCGGCGGGTTCGTGCTATGCGTTTGGTACGGACGCACATCCCTCGCGATATATACACCGGTGCTAGTTGGTGTTTTTGGTGGGCTGGGCGCTTGGGCCTGTCCGTTTCCTGCCGCCTCAACACCAAGGGGAAAAAAAAAGGCCTACAAATAACACCAGCTAGAAGGCCTAACTTACAGGTACGAACACACAGCAGCCCATTCATCCATCCTCTATCTTTTCTGTTCCTTTTTTTTTTTAATTTAACACCCAAAAGAAGAAGAAAAAACAAAAAAACAGAGTTTCGGTCTGTAGCAACTGAATTTGCACGTATTGCTAATCTCAATCAATGGCTGAATCAGTTCACTAACCTACTTGAACCAAGAATAATCTTTTGCTCAATGAAATACGGTGCAATCCGATGGATCGCATAAAAGAAAACACCGGGAGATTGAACACATCCGACGCTTGGCTCCCGGCGCCCGCTACCGGGCGACTGGGGCACCTCCGCGCCCGGCCGGGCCTCCCCCGCCGTCGACTTCCCCCGCCCGCCCGCCGCCCTTTGTGCTTTCGGCGGTGGCGGCCCTCCGGCCTCTCCCCAACAAGGAGCACCGCCGGCCACCTCCCCAGTCCCCCCCCACTTCCCTCCAACTCTTCCTCCGGCGAGCTTCCGGCCTGGGGACGCGGCCCGGCCGGATCCGCGCCCCTCCCGGCCGGATCCGCCCCCGGGCGGCGCGACCCCGTCCTCCCCGCCGTTCCCGCGTGCTATGGTCGCCGGCGGCGCGCGGACCCGACGGCGGCGGCCGGGCGGCGGGTGGGATGGCGGATCCCGGCCTGGCCCCGGCCGTCCGGATCCCCGCCCGCCCCCCCCTCGGGGTGCTTCGCCTCGGGCCCGCAGCGGGCGGGCCTGGGCCCGGTTCCGCCGCCCCTGGCCTCCCCTGGCGCTGTCCTTGGCGGCCATGTCCGATGGCCGTTGCCGGGAGTGGCGCCGCTGGGGCGCCCTTGGTGGAAGGGGCGAAAGCTCGGGCGACGGTGACGCCGGCGCCACACCTCCTTTGAGGCGTCGTCGTTCTTCCACGCTGCAGCGGCTCTGCGGTGCGGCGACCGCCCCTTCCTCCGCTCGTCTGTGCCTCGGTGGTGGTGCCGCCGTGGTGGTGGGGCCGAGGTGGTTCGAGCGTGCGTCTGCAGCTTCGTGGTGCTGCTGCAGGCGAACCAGGCCTCCTCACCGGCGCGGACGCTTGAGGTGGGATCCGTGCAGCTCGTCGGGGTTTGGCGGTCCGTCTTGCAGACTTGGGTCGAAAGACCTTTGGTGCTCTCTCCACTTTTGAGCATCCTGCAGTCTCTCTACGGTCGTCGTCGCCCCCTTCTAGTCGGTTTGCTCGCCTCTTTGTTCCTTGTCAGTGCTTGGTGTTCACCCCACCCGGTGTGTCTAGCGAGTGGTGTCTACAAAACCCTATTGGTTCTCGTTTCCGGCGGATGCTTTGCCGTCGAGGTGCTCTTCGCTGGTTCGGCGGATGCTTTGCCGCCGTGTTTCTAGGTCGTCTCCGGCGGGTGCTTGGCCTCCGAGGTGCTCTCTTTCACGAGCTTGCGTTTCCGGCATTCCCGTGCTCCGAGGTCGCGGTCGCTCACGAGCTTGCATTTCCGCTTGTTGCGAGGTTGCGGTCGTGGACGAGCCGGGCGTTTCCGGCATGCGCGGGCTGCCGGAGGTCGCGGGTCGCTCTTTTGGCGGATGGTCTCCCGCCGGTGCGGTCCTCGTCTTCCGGTCTTGCTTTGTCGCCGTGGTTGTCCGGACGGATGCTTGGCCGTCACTTTTGTAGCGGATGCTTTGCCGCTACTATTGGTTTCCCCAAAGGATGCTTTCTCTTCTTTGTTATCGCGTTTGGCTCGATCGTCGCTAGCTACCCGGTGTTGTGTGATTTTTTGTTGTATTAGGTTCAGGTTGTTGGGGTTGTTAGTTGGAGGGTCCGCCCCATCTCTCCCTTTCGTTTCTTCTTTGTGTGTGTTTGTGTCGGGGATTTCGTGAGTAACCCGAGGGTTACTCGCGTATCCTCTTGTATCCGGTTACCGGCCCTTCTTTTTGGCCTTTCGCCCAATGAAAAACGCGCCAACTTAGGTGGGCGTGGTCTCGAAAAAAAAAAAAAAAAAAAAGAAACCGATCAGTCTAGTGCCACGATAGTCGCCGTCTGATCAATATCGGCCGGAAGCTTAATTAATTTTTTTCGAAAGATTACCGGCTTCGATTGATAAGCTGAGAACAAATATGTGTACAAGGCAGCCAACGTGGTGAGAATCAGCATGGTAGCGAAGCCTACCCACGTAACACAAAAAGTAAACGACGACCCAACGAAGAAAAAGAGATCCGAAACCCGGCGGGGGCCATGGGCGCTCATCGTTGCTCGGCTCAAGCCTAACGCGAGCAAGCGACTCCGACTTCGACATCGCGTCTGCCCGAGATCAACCCCGATCGTCGAAATCCACAAATGACGCCTTCAAGAAGGTTATGACGTCTTGCACCGCCGTCGCCCGTCAAGGAAAGGACCGGGTTTTCACCCGTGGAAAAAGCCGAGAGACCACGATGCCCCCAAGAGGAAAACGGCGCCCACAAAGGCCGTCACAAGGCTTTCACCCAAGGTACCCTGTCGCATCGGCACAATGCGAACCTTAGCAAGCCACCATGCCGAAGGCCATGCCGAAGGCACCGACGGCGGCGCCCGACCCCAGCGGCGTCGGCTGCGCCGACCCCCTACCGACGAGACAAGGCACCGGGAACCAGCCATACTCCACGCGGCGCTGGCGTCCACGTGCGTAACGACGAGGTCGATGTCGATGCCGCCGTCCGCCTCGACACTGCTTCACGCCGCTGGCGGCGACCATCGCCACCGCCAGGCGAAGCCGAGCGCCCCACCGAGCGAACGCGTCGCCCCTAGCCCTAGGGCCACCGGATCCACGCCCGGACACACGGGCGGCCCCGCCGACGCCCTCCCATGACCACGTTGGGATCCACCCACCGCCGTAGCAGCCATGGACGACTTCGCAAGAACAGCCGGGCCATTAGAGGGAGGGGAGGCAAGGGAGCGCCACACCTAGCGCTCGCGCAAGCCTAGCCGCCCCGCCACATCGTCCCGCAAGCCACCACCGCGCTTCGCCGCCGTACGAGGCCAGTCCGGCCTCCTAGGGACCCGGATCCGCAACCGGGCGCTAGATCCGGCCGCCCGGGCACCGGGCCCGAGATCCCAACCATTGTCGCCTTGGCCGCCAAGGATTAGGGGGATGGGAGCTTGGAGGAGAGGAGCCCCGCCACCGTCCCCAACGCCGCACGGGCACCGCCGGGCGCCGCCCGGGGCCGCGACAACCCTCCCCCACCAAGCTCCACATAGCTCGCGAGGGGAGGTGCTGCCGGCCCGCCGCCATCACAAGGGAAGGGAGGCCCCGCCGCCGCCATCCCAGCCCGGCCTTGCCGGTGGCCAACTCGGCGGTGGCGACCGGAGGAGGAGGGGAGGAAGGCTGGTGGCGGTAGGGTTTGGGGGAGCCGCCCGAGTCGCCCGCTGTGGGAGCGACGCGGGGGCTAAAACTACCCGTCTCAAAAACACGAGTCCGCTTTTGTGGTGGATCGCCGGAAGCTTAATTAATATTGCGACGCTGGTAGGTTGCCTGCGTCATGTATTTGACGTGCGGCTACCGACGACGGCGACCACCGCACCCGCACGAGCATTTTCTTCTTGACCGGAGTGTGCACCCATCGTCACGACGCCACCTACCTCAGTATACTGTAGCGTGTGACCACTGACCACGGCGGACGGCGGGTGGCCGGGCGTGGAAGTGTCCCGGACTCCCGGATCTCTGCTCGATCGGCTGCTAGCTCGTGGAGTCGTGGACGACGTCCACGCACGTACGTCCCTTTTCGCATCCGTATTTGTGCTTGTGTACACACACCTCTCTCCATCGGATCAGAAAGGTGGACGGCGTTCACTCGAGAAGCGTAACTTCCGTTGGCGATCGATCGATCGATCCATCCAGGCACATTTCTCTCTGTCTGACATCACGGTCCACCTTTGCCTTAGCGCGCTTCTCTACGTAACGTAACGTCTTCGCTCCCCACTTTTTTATGCCCCGCGCCAATCACGCGGCGATACGCCTATAGCTAGGCAACGCGCCGCACTGCTGCTAGTCAGGGTCAGGTCAGCTTCAGCTCGGCAAGCGCCCCAAGTGCTCAGCCTCGTACTAAGCTTGCAGCCACTACCGCCGGCCGCGGCGTGTCCATGCCGGCCACCGGCGCGTTGGCCCCCGTTGCGGCGCCTGGGGCTCGACGGCCGCTCCTCTTCCGTGCCGCGCCGCGCCCGCAGGTGCCGACGACGACGACGCGGTGGCGGTGTCGTCGTCGCGCGTCCGCGGCCGCCGCCGGGCACGGAGCGCCGACGACGACGCCGAGCTCGAGCGGCGCCGCGGCGGCGGAGGCGAGCTGGGGTCAAGGAGTACGTGGAGGCGGCGCGGGAGATGACGCGGCACAAGGACGGCGGCCCGCCGCGGTGGTTCTCGCCGCTCGAGTGCGGCGCCGCTGGCCGCGTGCCCGGCGCACCCACGCTGCTCTACCTGCCCGGTACGCCGAAAAGCATCTCCTTCCGAGTCATTACCATGTGCAGTCTGTAAGTTTGAATATTCTTTTGCATCTGGACTCTCACAAAGCACCCAGCTGATAGTAAGTTTAACCTGTCCCATGTGGAGCTATTGCCGTATTGATCTTTGTTACAGTATAACATCGTTTTCAGTTTCTATACTTAACCATGCATCTACCATTCAAACCTTATGTATCAGTGTCACTATCATTTGCGTTCCATAGATGAGCAGTGCAGGATATTGCATTTTCATCAAGGCAGTAATGGGACTTGGTGGGTGGCCAAACAATAGTTCAGAGCCGCAGTAATACCAATAGTATCGGCGGAACAGAGCACACCACTAAAATAGAAGCAACTTGCTCATCAGATCAGGCCGATAACATAAACAAAGCGAGGGGTTTGACAAAACTATATGAGTCTATGTGGCCCATGTGTGTTGCTTTCTCACTTTCTTTTGTTACAATTTTTTCAGAAAGGTTGCTTTCTCCCCACTTGCATGCATGGGAAAATGGCTATTTTGGAACAGTTTACTTGTAACAGTTTTGTGGCTCATGGAAGTTTAGTGTAGTGTAGTAGAATGGACAGAGACATCTTCCTATAGATGGACAGACAATAGGGACAGGTGCATGTGTGCTGTGTTTGACCGTCAGATGGACATTCGGTTTTCTTTGCTAGGTTCAGAGTTCAGACAGTTGTGAAAATACAAATCTCGTGATGTTTTTTTACTATCTCAGCAAAACTGTGCTGACCTGTGATGTTTTAGAACATATAAGCGTTTGCCACCTTTCATTACTTTGGTTTATGAGAAATTTATCTGATTTACATTCTCGGATCCTTGCAGGAATTGATGGAATTGGTTTAGGACTTGTACGCCACCATGAGAGATTGGCAAAGTAAAAAAAAAAAAAAAAATTTACATATTGCCTTTTTGTTCCCCTTACTCGATGTGACTGATGATTGTTCCTTCTGAAGGATGTTTGAGTTGTGGTGCTTGCACATACCAGTTGAAGATCGTACGTCCTTTGAAGGTAAGTCCTTTTCACATGGATTTTTCAGAATGATGGAAACAGCGACATGCCTTTTTCTCTAACTGTTGGAGGAAACACACATTTACTTCCAAGTTTAATTTTACACTGACAAAGCCACCGGTATTATAAAGTACAGGACTGGTTGAGTATGTGGAGAGGACAGTAAATTCAGAGAGCTCAAAAGCACCAGACAGACCAGTCTATCTTCTTGGAAATCAGTAGGAGCGTGCATCGCTCTAGCTGTGGCTGCGCGAAACCCAGACATAGACATGGTATTGATCCTGGTAAACCCAGGTCAGGCTGCAATGAACTGTGGTTTTTGTGTTTCTCTGATCTTTCCAGTGATGTGACTTTCTTTTCTAACTCATGGAGTTTGGTCTGACAGGAACATCATTCCATAGGTCAGAGTTGCAAACACTGTCAGCCTTCTTGGATTTGGTCCCTGAACCCTTCCATTTGACCACTCCACAGCTGCTAAATTTTTTTTGACAGGTTTTTATTTACTTCTCTCGACACCTTATTTTTTGATGAGGAATTATTCTTTTATTTACTCGGGAGGCAATTACTTTTGCCAAAAAAATGATGGATGAGACACAGGCATGATCCGTTTCTTCAATGTATAAGATGCATTTGCCCCTTGTTGTCAGATTTGTGCTTCTTATAATAATTCTTCACTTCACATAGAACAATGTCTAGGGATA
The DNA here is from genome assembly GCA_015847255.1 of Hyparrhenia diplandra. Lineage (NCBI taxonomy): Eukaryota > Viridiplantae > Streptophyta > Magnoliopsida > Poales > Poaceae > Hyparrhenia > Hyparrhenia diplandra. The sequence continues at coordinate 59,452 of JADLZK010006291.1, read as the reverse complement.
GTTGAAAATAGCATCAAAAAGAGTAATCATTTGATTTGTATTTGCTGAGTTCTTATCATAGTTTAATACTTTTAGGGAACTTCATGAAGATGCCCTCAACTTTTGTTGGAAGTGGCTTCTCTCTACAAGAAGCTGGTCAGACATTATCAGAGATCTCATCCAATTTGTTGGATTCTCTTGTGGTGAGTTCAAAAGAGTCAAAGCATGTGAAGCTTGCTTTGTTGGACATATAGCAATTTTCTTTCTACAGGATGATCTTAATTCTTTTTTGTTACGTTTTTCTTCTTACAGATTTTGGTTGATATTCTGACAAAGGAATCTATCATTCGCAAGCTGAAAATGTTGAAAACAGCATCATCATTTGTCAATTCCCGTTTACATGCAGTCAAGGCCCAGACGTTGGTCCTAGCCAGGTAAGACTTATCTTCCTGATATCATATCAGCCCTCACTTACAAGGTTGAGAAGAACAGTCTGAAACATGCTTTACAAGGAGAATCATGAAAACATTTAACTTTGAAAATGTTTTCCAACTTCAATGGTCAAATTGGATCTGAATTAGGTTTTATTTTGCTAGTGGAAATGATGAACTACTACCAAGCAGCCAAGAGGCTGAGAGGCTCCGTGGTGCTCTAGAGAAATGCAAAACACGCCTTTTCAGAGATAATGGCCACAAAATCTTACTGGTATGGTAGCTAATTTTTTTCTCACTAAATTTGCTGCTACATTCCAAAATATCATAAAATTGAGTTCAACACTAGTTCGCCAAGTTTTGCCTTCCATTTGTGTTCCTGTGGGTTATGCCACAGCTACTTCCTATATGCAAGCATTTCTAGCTTTGATCAAGAATTTAACAATTCCCCTAAAAGGAAGCTGATTTCGATCTCGCAACAACCATCAAAGGAGCTGGGTACTACCGCCGCACCAAGAAGACAGACTTTGTTTCAGACTACCTACCTCCTACTCCAGATGAGTTCCAACAAGCTGTCAATCACGACAGGTAGCATTACAAGAGACAGTATAGGAGTTCTATGAAATTGCCTGCGAACAGTCCCTGAAAAGCTACTGAACTGAAATTGTAAAACAAATTCAGGATCCTAAAGCTTGTCACAGACCCGGTGATGCTATCAACACTGCCTGATGGGAAGATAGTGAGGGGACTGGCAGGGCTGCCAAGGGGAGGGTCCTGCCGTGCTGATTGGGTATCACATGCTCCTGGGGCTTGAGCTTGGACTTATGGTCACTGGGATCCTGAGCAGCACCGGAGTCCACATCCGAGGCTTGGCTCACCCGTTCATGTTCGACAAGAGCACTGAGCAGCTGATGCCTGACTCGGCGCACTTCGACCTGCACCGGATCATGGGAGCGGTGCCGGTCACAGGTGCCAATTTTTACAAGCTCCTTGCAGACAAGGAGTTTGTGCTGCTGTATCCAGGAGGTGCGCGCGCGAAGCACTTCATAGAAAAGGTGATGGTTTGGTAATATGTGATTTTGTTTCTTCTATCTATGTTATATATGTCTGAAGGCTTTGGTTTTCAGGGAGAGGAGTACAAGTTGTTTTGGCCGGAGCAACCTGAATTCGTGAGAATGGCATCCAGGTTTGGAGCAACGATCATACCATTTGGAGTAGTCGGAGAAGATGATATATGCCATGTAAGTGCCACAGTACCTTCCAATACGCTATCTTGGTTGAAGAACTTGGCTTGGACGATGGTCAGTTACTCAGTTTACCATCTCAGTTGTTGTTAGACTACAACGATCTTCAGAAGGTTCCCTTCTATGATATGCTCGACAGCGCCTTGAACCGCGATGATCTGAAGCTAAGGTATGCTGCCTAAATTCAACTCCTTATGTTTGATGTCCTGATGCTGAGCTATGGTTTCATAGGACTGACTCCATGGGAGACGTAAAAGATCAAGGAATGCACCCCCTATTGCTTGCGCCCAAGGTACCAGGGCGGTTTTACTTCGTCTTTGGGAAGCCTATTGAAACAAGAGGTACAGATTCAAAAACATTCATTATATCCTCTCACGATCTGTATTCTTCAGGCATTTTCTCACTGTCAACTTTTGACATGGTGGATATCGTAGTGTTTTCTCCACCGATGCAATTGGGTAAAAAAAAATCTCATTCGGTTTGCTTGCTTGCATAGGGAGAGAAAAACACTACGAGACAAAGAGGAGGCGCAGCGCCTCTATTTGCAAGTCAAATCTGAGGTGGAGAGTTGTATCAACTATTTGAAGGAGAAAAGGGAGGAGGACCCTTACAGGAGTATACTGGCCAGGCTTCTCTACCAAGCAGTTCATGGTCCCAATGCAGAAATACCCACATTTGAACCGTGAAATGTTCACTTCGAGAATACCAATTGTTTATACTATTCTTTTATAAACAAAGCTGTTTCTTACCATTTTCCTCCAAAGAATTACGTTGACTGATTTTATCGTAGTAGTCCATTCAAAGCATTCAAAGCATGTAGAGGTCAATAGAATTCAGGTTATAGCTCATACCTGTAAATAAATGTGTAAATACAGCAACAGAAGCATTTATTTTCGCTCATCCATTGCAATCAGCGCATGGGCTCAAGTCAAGGGAGAAATAAAGAATAATCCGTGCCGGTTTGGATCCTGGTAGATTCCAGCTTGGTATCCAAACAGGCAACGACCATCCAGCTTCCACAATCTCACAGGCTGAGATAACCAAGCCTAGACCCAGCTTCTGCAAAGATGGTGTGGATCCAAACACTACCTTTTATACATAAAAAAAAGTAGATGAAATAAATAATTTCATTGGAAGGTTAGTCTGTACATCAATGGCAATCAGCAGTAAAGATTGATAAGTTAGTGGCGAAATGGTATGTACAGCCCTATCTTAATTGAAAGGCAGAGCTCCTGCTATTCCGTTCAAAAGAAAAAAAGAAAGAAATGGTATGTACAAATTTTATCTGCATCTTCACGAATGTGCAAAAAAGTTCTTAGTTGCTTATGTCAAAATACTTGGGATTTGCTGGGAAGTCATGCTCAACCCGCAGCTACAAGGAGAAAAAAAAAGGAATATGTTAGCCATGTATCTAAGCAAAAACGTCAAATGGAACATAATCTGCAGTAGTCAGTCTAAATGACATCATGTGCTAAGCTTTATGAAACGTATTTAAAGTTGCCAAAGTGACACATCTAGTAATAATGCAAATATATTAGAACGACAGAGTCAAGCGACAACATAATAACTTAATTTTTTGCAACCCAATCGGTAGTTCTGTATGTTTCAGGTTCAAATTATACAATCTCACTAGTTTATAAAGAATCAATAACTCTGTTATGAATTATAGTTCACTGTATATTTATCTTTAAGTCACATAAATCTAGCTTTGGCCAACTTTTTTACACAAAAAACGTGTGCAAGTTCAAATAAATACACTTAAAAATATTTCATGTAAAATTTAGTGAAAGTAATTTTATGTTGTAGTTGTAGATTTTGTGCAAGTAGATCCTAGAATATTTTTTGTGTTTCAGGTTCAGATGATTGAATCTCACTAGTTCATAAAGAATCAATACCTCTGTTATGAATTATAGTTCACTGTATCCTTGTCTTTAAGTCACATAAATCTAGCTTTGACCAACCTTTTACAAAAAAAAAAAGCGTGCAAGTTCAAATAAATACACTATAAAAACATATTTCATGTAAAATTTAGTGAAACTAATTTTATGTTGTAGCTGTAGATGTTTGTGCATTGTTCTATTAGCTTGGTCAAAGTTAGAAAATTCTGACTTAAGATGAAGTTAAAGTGAAATATAATTTGTAATGGAGCTTAAATAAACTGAAGTTATGTGACACGAGTGAAATAGACGGCCTAGATGCGTATCTTAATTGCCACATACCTTGCCTTCGTCAGAGTCTGAGTGCCTCTGAGGGAAGACAACTCTAATATCATTGTAAAGATAAAATCTTCTCTCTTCCTCAGTCCTGCGAAAGTGTGCGGTTCTGATGACAGATCTAATTTGCCATGCTGCCTTGATTTTGATGAGCTCTTGGAGAAGGGGCTCAGAAAACGTAAGTGCAAAGCATACCGCAGAACCCTCCAGCTGGAATATCATTGACCTTGGGAGATCTGCTGAAAGATTTCTTTCCACCTTGACATGACTCTATTTGACAACAGCAACCCTCAGCATTAGCATCATTTTCTGAATTCCCCAAAGTAGCGTATTCATTTGGTTCTCTAACATCGCATTCCATGGAAAACATTCCATATCAGCAGAATCTCCCTTTCCCGACTCATGCCCATTGTCTGAACCTGCAAAGTTAAAAACAACTTTTAATTACCTTGAACTTCGTAATTTGGATTTATCTACCAATGGTATTGACTTTATTACATTCAGAAAAACGAGCACCGCACTCTCTAAGTTCACTTCCACACTGGACTGACTCGACCTTTACATCACTGGGCTTGCTTCCTTCCCTGGTCGGATAAGAGGAGAAGCAGAGGATAGAGTGATCTTTGCCGCATGAAAGTCTGTCCCATTTTACAATATCAGAATATGGATTTGAAAAAAAAAGGAAGTAAAGAGATAAAACTAGATAATTGTGACTGCTAAAGGAAGGCACAAAACATCCATTTCATAGAAAAGGCAGACATCATTCATGTAGCTGAAGATACTTGCAAGATGGTATCAGATGATTAAGGGCATGTTTGGTAAGTTTGCCAGCTTCACACGCCTTACCTTGCCAAGGGCGGCGAGCCATTTTGGCTCGCTTGGCCTGGCTTGGAAAAAGCTTTGACAGTGCTGGCCCCAAGACGGAAGGCAGGAGAACCAAACACTGCTGGCCTGTTAGATTCCTCGCCCGGCTAGGCGAGGTGAGCTGTGGCAAGGTTTCCAAACAGCCCCAAAGTAATTGCAACTCGTGATACATCACAATTTAGCAATTTATTCATTTCCACCCACCTAGTATACCGTATACCAGTATAAAGTGAAGTAGCAATACTTTCACTATAGAGTAGAATAATAATTTGCTGGCTTAGTAATTGTTGAAAGTGGGCCACCCTCACCTACCCCACACACCCACAAAAAAAAGTAAATAAAAATACTTTCTATAATCACCTTTGCATAAAATCACGGAGATGGGATACCCAAACGTTTTTTTTTTTTCTGGCTGTCTATGTACCTAAAATATAAGTTCCCGAATTGATTGAACCACATATGTGTCTTAATGACTATACACAGCGAGAGTTATTAATTGAATCTCAACATAAATCTGAGAAATTAAAATAAAGAAAAAACATGCCATTTTAACAATTAACAGAATCAACAATCACAAGAGTATTCCAATACAACATATATATATATATATATTTACCATCATGCCAATGTGAAAATAAGAAAAATATGTCCCATGGTAGAAAGACAATGAATCAAATCAAAATACATTTAAAAGGAAATAACATAATATTGATTTCTCATACCTTGGTTCCAGCAGGCATGTCACTCAAATCATAGGTACAGAAGAAGGTGTGAAGTGGTGTCTTCTCTGGGTTACTGACCACCTGCCGAGAGTAAAGAGTTTTTTCTTGAAGTGGAATAGGCAAATCAACGGAAATGTGACAATCTAATAGAACTTTTAAAAGGACTATCAAATCAAAAGCAATTTGAAGGTAATAAGGTGCACTAGTTAAGTCTCAAAGTAAGCTCCAGATTTCGGTGCTAAAGTAGCATCATGAACTCCATATCCTATCAAATTGAACTGCAAATAGTAAGAGTCCTATTTTCCCAGAGACAGAAAGGTTCTAACTAAGGTTCTGCAAATTCACAATGTTTCATTTGATAGTTGGTACACAAGAGAATGCAGATTTCAAGCTCAAAGTGTGATGTGCTATCATGTGAATTGATCAAAGCAAATGCTATTTACATATTTCATGCATACATAATAAATCATAAAAAAAATATAATGCATTCACTTCCCATGACAAACTATAGCAACTCAAAGTAAAATGTGCAGATACTAGTAAGAATAGTGAATATGTAGTTAAACTTCCCATATAGCAGGTTCAAAACTGAGATAAATCATACAACTTTTTGGTATTACACCAATTCTAAATATATATATATAAATATAAAAGATGCACAGGCACAGTACATCCTGATCAAATTTTATTATAAGGTCAAGCTATTCAGTACCAGTTGTATGCGGCCTTTCACAGGGATGCGTAACCGACTATTTTTTTGACCGTGAATCAATGTTACTGAGGCTTCTTTTTGAGTTTTGGGCCTTTGCTATTGTTTGTAGGCAACCTCCCCGCAAGATCAATTGACGAGTAATACAACAGGGAGCTATCTTCATCAATGCTGGTCACTGTAAATGGAAGCTTCTGAGTTGGGGGAGAAAAGCTACCGCCAGTCACATTAAGAATAGCCAGAAAACCATCAATACTCTGTATTATTATGAGAGGATGACATTAAAACCAAAAACATGTCTGGTATCCTCTACAAAAGCTGAGTAATTAGGAGTAACGGAAAACATGGCGAACCTGATTGTCCTTTCCACATGAATAGCGACCAGATAACAGAGATTCCTCAAAGGATCCAACCAATGACCTTCTTACAGGGAGGAGATTCAAACTATTAATACATCCAATGTGTGCAGACACAGGGGCAGATTCTGGGCCCAAGCATTGATATCTTCTATGTAAACTCCTCTTAGGGGTCATTGTATCAAATCCATCATGCAAAATAGTGGTTTCTTCTAGCATATCCTTCATCCTTATTGTACCAACATCTTCTGAACAATTGCCAAAATTTGATCTTCCCATTTCCTTCAAGCCAAGGAAATCATTTTCAATTTGTCCCGTCAGATCCCTCTGAGCTCTTGCAGCCTTCATTCTGTGACTCCATTTTGGACAAAGTGGAGAAAGAGTGAGTGGAGGAGAATGTGACAATCTTGCAGGTGGTGTAGACACCTTTGCTATATTCATAATCCTTTCACCTCCTGGTTGATCTGAGCATGAAAAGAATTCCCTACCCTCAAGCAAAGGACCATCAGTCAATGAATTAGAACTAAACTTACAGAACGCCTGTTCTGTACTCCAATCAGAGTATCTCAATGCTGGCCTAGTAGATGGCTGAAAGGAATGAAGAGTTCCAGTGTTAGCCTTTTTACTGTCATGGAAGCCCGAATAAGAGAGCTGTCTACAATCAGGGTGCTGATTTTTGCCTTCACCAGAACCAATATTCAGTGTGTCGCCATGAAACTGTCCAGAAGGAAGCACATTAGTTAATGGTGACAGCACCCTTTTCCTTGCCTGAAGTTCGTGATGTTCAACTGATGAATCACAATTACCAATGACCAAAGATGAATGCATTTTGTGAGCTACCATTATATCAGGACCACTGGTGGAATCAGCAGTTCCAGAAACAAACCCAACAACCCTCATTGCAGGCATCTGTACAGGAGATCTGATTTTAGGACATGATCTATAACTTACATCTCTCGATTCAGGATTTAGGCCTTGGTAACCCACAGGATCATCAACAGCATGTCTGGTTCTGATATGACTATTTAATCCATTCGAAGCACCCGATGCAAATTTTCTCTTGAAATCGCTGACAGATGTGTCTTGAAACCAATTTCTACTTGAGCTTTCCACGCTAAGTTTACCTGAATCGCTGACACTGAAACTAGGACCGGTTACAGGTGTACTCCCTTCAGTAGGCTCTTCCTCCTTAACCGCATGAATTTGAGGCAGACCCATCCCAAAATCGTTTACTTCAGCAAACTGAAAAAAATGAACGTGTTGTTACTACCAAGAGGTGTTGCTTAAGTTCAGATGCTACTGAGAGATGAACATGCTCTCACTTTCCAACTTCCAGTGATACCAACACGAGAAGGTTTCACTAATAATCAACACAAGAGGGTTGTACCTTAGAGCCACATTGAGATTTCTGATACAAACCCATCAACAGTGTCTAATGAGGATGCCCCACCACCAATCATGCTCCTATATATACTGCAACAATTCCAGATAAATCACAACTCGGAGCCTGAACAAGCAACAAGAAACCTGGTATGAACCATACCAGAGATCAGATTACAAATCAAATGCTGTCACGATCAGGGGTGGATCAAGTAAAGGACATAGATGTATGCATTGCCCCAGAAAATCAAATTTAGTAGGCGTAATACTACATGTATAATACACTTGCAATCAGATCAGATCCGAAGACAAATTGCATAAATAAGGCAGGGGACGACGAGAAAGTGTATGCGTGCCTGATGCGTGCTCGTCGCCGGCGAAGGCCCCGGAAAACACCTGGCTAAGGGGCCCGACGACGACCTGGGCCTGGGGGCGGCGGCCGCCGACTCGTCGCCTCGAGAGAGATCGCACACGCGGGGAACGGGGAACCGAGAGAGAGAAAGATCGCGTACGCTGGCGGACGCCAGAACAAAATGCACGATCGTAGGTTGAGGCGAATAGAAAACAGACGAATTGAAAAACACGTCTCACATGCCCAGTCACAAAAGTTCCCGGTACATAGGCGAACGCGTGGTACATGGGACATGGAACGTTAATTTAAAAGTTCCCGGTTTATGGGGTATACTTCTTCTGAATGATGGTTCAAAACCTGAAATGTGAACCAACTATTTTTGGTACGATAGCTTGGTATAATCCTCGTTCTTAAGTGAACTCAAGAATCAATCGATGTCAAACTCCTAAAATCTCAAATATGACCCACTTAACTTAAGACTCATTTGTCCCATAATACTTTGATCTTCCATTTACCGTCCATAATATACATGTCCTATATTAACCGGCCTAGGCAAAGAACTCGCATAAATGTAAGGCAAAGCCTGAAACGCCACCACGCCGCCACCGCTCACCTACGCACTCCAATCGCCGTCCCTTGACCTCGCAGGAACACGCGTACCAAGCATCGCTCCGCCTCATGTACCACGCCGTTCTCGTTCCCGATCCGAACGAAAGTTCCCTACACGCGGATCACGGCCGTGTACCACGCTCCTCGTGACTGGGCTCACATGTAGAAAAGGATCGGAATACCTAAAAGTGTAAGACAAAATATAAAAATTGACCCAATCAGAAAATACCAGACCAATAATTTTGGTAAAAGGGTAAATTAGGTAAAGTAAAAAAAAAATATATGGATTTGATATTTTTCGGGTGCCTTGAAATTAGCAATTGTTCAGGCAAAGTAAGACATAAGATGAAGATCTAATGGATCACATGAAATTTTAGGCGCACCTGAACCCAACACATTTTAGGCGCACCTGCTTTTTAGGAAAAGTGACAAAATATTACTACTCCCATAGTGTAAAATAACATACATTTAAAATTTGTTCTTAGAGTTTCAGGGGAAATATTACTAAATAGTACTTGTTATATTGGATAAAAAGGGATTGGGACTTTGAGAATCACGGGCTTCAATAAATTAGAAACTTAAGTTAGAGATACGTGCTTGAGAATTTCTAAAATTACGCTATATTTCAGGATGAAGAGAGAAGTCTCAACAAAATAAAACATGGAAACAAACCTATAAGAAAGAATGTAGGTGGGATGTGCATCCAAATTAAAAGGAAATAAGAGGGAATTAACCAAAAACAAAGATGTACAAGAAGAGTAATTAGGTACTCCTCTCTCACGCTCTACTTGTATTGTTTCTCCAAAACCACACATATGCTCTGTCTTGCTTATCAACCACGCAATCACATGCATGCACGGAACACTATATTCAACAAAAAATAAGAGCACTCCTTTCCTTTACGGCAGTGGCAGACGCACTCCCGTCACTCCGAGGATCATCATCAAAGACTTCATCAATCAAAGTTCAAAAAGGCGAAGAAAATGCCCCAGAAAAAAAAAAAAAAGCAAAGGGGGTTTTCCACGGCCGGCATTCCGTATTCGATGTGCTCTTCTTTATATACGACGATGAACAAAAAGAAGCCGCATAATACTACGAGTACTCCCTAGATAGGAATATAGGAAAACGTGAAGGATGCCCGGTCGTGGGCGCGTGGCCACCGACCAAGCACATGGTGCCTCCCTTGCAAGACCGTCACGTTGCGTGCCTTGAAAGCTGCGCCATGATGCCGTGCCGCGAATTCACGGAAGGCGCCGACGCGCGCGATGTGTCCGGACCACCTTGGATCCTGACCATTTCGTTCCATCCGTTCATATCACGCACGAGTGAGCAGAAGACCCGTCTCTGTGAGCTGCTGGTGAAATAGAAAAACTTGCACGTTTTTTTTTTTTTTTGAAACGAAAAAAAAAAAACTTGCACGTTGTAGCAACAGCCAACAGGCATGGCGTCGTAGACGCAGAGCATTTCGTGGGTCCACTAATACCTGTACCAAACCGCTGCCTGGCCCACCCAGCGACCTCTTGCCGCTGCTGCTCATAATCGAGCCGTGTGGTCACCGGTCAAGGTGCATGCTCGATCATGCCCGTACGGTGGGGCGGGCGTTGCCGTTGATTACTTGCACTCGTGCTGTTGACAAGGTACGGGTCGTGCTCGATCATGTCGTGGTTTCCTCGAAACCACCAAGCCGTAGAATCCTGCGAGTTTGCCAACCCAGAGTCGCACCCTAGTGGACGGAGAACGAATTGGTAGAACCGCACCCAGGGACCAGGGTTATTCTACAACTTTACAGGTTTTGTGGATGTTCTGCGCTTCTTTTTTCTGCACGCCCGTGGACTCACAGGTTATTATGCTTTGACTGGATGTCTCTGTACTGTACGGTAGTTCACAATACAACTGTAAAAAGCTGAGCGCAAAATTATTTGAATCCCAAATGGTTACAATGTCAAAAAAAAGGAGGAAACTTAACTGACAAATCTTCGCTGTTAGCCGAGTCATGGAGAAGCAATTGTGGAGCCAATACGGCAAAACAGCCCTTGGGGTGATGAAATGAAACAGATGATAATTACATCAGCAGTTGAGCACAGAAAACCAGGTGATAATTACATAGCTGCAGCAAACAGATGGCACGCTGAACTCGCTTCAAGGCAAGCAAGTTCAACTGCACAACAACAAATCTCGCGCCAATCAATCAATCGGTGAGAAAAATGGGGATTTTATTTCCGCAAACCCATTATTTGCACAGACTACAGCTTAACCAAAGGGTACGCGAAACACCAACTACTTCCGCGATACTGGCAAGAGTTCACATGCTAATATGTACAACGTTCTTCCAGGAAGAGGGCTCAGCAAGCCGCTTGATAATGTAATGATATAATCCACCTTCACACTGAATATTCTGCACATCAAAGGTGGTAATAGAGAATAAGGTCAGTCCAACATTGCAGCACCGTGCTGCTGATTAGCAAGCACCAAGCAGGTGTCTACAGGTAGTTTTTTTTGTTAAAAACATGTTTGGTGTATTTCTTATATGTTGGGTCCCTATGATTTTTATGTCTCAAGATTCTAAGGGAATTGATGAAATACATGGAGAAAAATACAGTTATGAATGCCTACTGTCATGACCAATGAGAACTTCCAACTGCCAGAAGCAGCTCATATAATCCAACCTGAATCATTCCACTCATATTGCTTGTTTCCCTCACACCGAATGTCAGCTTTGTATCTATTTTACATTTTTTTCTTAGAAAAGGATTATTTAACTTAGTCTTACTTTCTATGTTGTTATTATTATGATCAATGAACATAGAACAACAGCTTCCTGTGGAGGCTGCAGGTGCACCAATGTTAAAAGGCTGTGAGGTTATAACATCACAAGTAGTGAAAACTCACCCTATGTTTTGCCAACAGATTCGCAGCTGCTGACAATGGCTGACGATCTTCCAAGAATGTTTGTGCTGAAGGAAGAGAAGACAGGCTCATTCTGGCAGCTCCCTTGTCTTGCTGATCTTCTGTCTCTTTACTGTCTGAAATACCTGGTGTTCTCCCCCTAGAAGGTATAGAAAAACTGCGGGCTATGGATCCAGGCGGTGGAGTTGGTAAAGGTGAAGCAGTACTTGGCAGTGTTTGTCTTGCCCTAAAATGGTCTTGAACTTTGGGTGTCAAAGATGCAGGATTTGGTACCAATGGGGCAGAGTGGGCAACTAAACTGGGAAATGTTGTAGTTTTTGATGCATTAACAGGTGGTCGAGGCAGCTCATGAAGTTCCTTGATCTTCGTGAGGAAATGGGTGGTGGCGAAGTTGCCAGGGGATACTCAAATGCAAAGGCTGCTGTGCAGAGCTATGCCTGGGCGCTGCAGAAATAATATCAATGTTCTCTGTTGACCGTGGTCTCGAAGCTATTGGGCCAGAAAATGACCCTCTTTTCACTTTTTGTTTGTCAGAAATCTTCAAGTCATAATAGCCAGGTAAAGCCAGATCACCCACTGGGAGTACTTTCCTTGTTTCTGCTGTATTGGTATTGCTCTCTTTCAGCACAGACTGTACATTAGACAATCTTGTAGGACTAGGTAGTTTATTGTCTCTCAAATCTCTTATGTCTGCAGAAGGGTGGAGTGGAGATGAATGGAAGGCACCTTTGCTCTCGAGAGGTCCAGAAGTAGGGTTTCCTGATGCTATCTGAGAAGTAGCTCGAACATCATTTGGAGTAGGCAAAACATAAGTATTTAACTTCCTTGTCGCAGAACGCCGCAGATCTTTTTATTCTCTCTTCTGTATTGAGCTTTTTCTCAGGAAAAGTGGTGCTGACTGACTTACGATTCTCTGTCTTTTCATGTGGAACAGAAGAATATTCTTCTTTGCTTCTGATAAAAAATTCCTGCAGAAAACATAAAGTCAGATAAAAAAAGCTAAAACACATACTTGAGTCAGCTTCATTTTGAACCTTCCTATTTACCATTATCCACTAGCTAAGGATGATTGACTAAGTCTAATGCTGTGCTCACGACATTTGTCATAAACATAATAACATATACAGCATAAAATACCTCTGTATGATTCCTAGAAGCGTTGTCAGATTCCTCAACTTCCTTATTTTCTCCATAATCAAAAGATAACTCTCCATCATGACTCTCATTGTAATCATCATCATTCTCATCCTCAACAAGGTAATCCTCTTCCTCAAGTGCGCTGAACTGATGATCAATGTGTTGCTGCTCAGCAGCGAGCCTAACATGTGGCTCTACAGCCTCAAGGGACTTGACCCCTTTTCTGAACAAATTTAACTGGTTCACATGATACAATTATGTTTCAACAAATTAGTTTCAGACAGGCTGCCATAAAGAAGGAAAGAAGAGAATTTAAAGTGACCAGATGTGCACCTGTGCAGCATGATGGCGAGCAGCTTGTGTGAAAAGACTTGAGAACTGTCCTTGCTTCAATGACTTCAACCGAATAGAAAAAGAGTCGCTTCCTCTTGATAATCTTCCTGAGCTTGTTTCAATTGCTCTGATGCCCCATTATCACCTTTAGCATTCTTAGACCTCCCCTTTTCTTTCTGCGCATTTAGCATGAATTGCACAATTCTCTGAAAGGAGTATTGGAACTTCAAAATTCACGTCAACCAAAACCCAAAAAAAGAGTGAATTCTGTACAACTGTCATACCTTTTATCATCACATTGGCGCTTCATTTCCTGCAACAGGAAATATTCTATTAATCACACATAGTTGTTTGATGGGCATAGAACAAAAGCTCTTAAAAGAATGAATGCTTTTAACTCAAGAAACAAAGGTATCAACCAGCAGCATACAGAAATAAACTAGATGCAAATTAGAAATTTGATTGTTCCTATAAGGCAAGGTCATGTTTGCTTGGCATGCCTTTTGATAAACCTAGGTACTGTAAGTATACTGGAAATGTGTGAGCCTATTTGTAAATATAAATCAGAATTACATTTGTCAAAGATTATTTTATAGTCCAGGGACCATGGTACAGATATGAGCATTTGACCACATATATGATATATCACATAGCAATACATAGTTTTGCAAGTACACATTGCGCAAACTACTAACTTTCTCCATTCTTGAGCAAACAGGGAGCTCATTTCTACTATATGCCATAGCTTAGAAGGCCATAGGCAGGATGAAAAGTTGCTGAAAATAGCATACTGTACTTGATAAAGTGCATAGACCCAAACAATAAGAAAAGAAAATATAAGCCTGCACATAACACCTAGAAGCACCAGCAATCGTTACCTCCACAGTTTGAAGCTCACTAAGAAGTTTACAGCGATGGAGTGGTGATGGTATTAAGAACATGCACACGCTACGAGAAAGGTAGTTGTATGAATCAGCAGCAGAAGATTATAGTATATCAAATAGCAAGTTAAACAAATAAGCAATTAGAAACTTACATAACTATCTACAAGTTTCCCGAGTTCAAATTGTGATTTCCCAAGCAACAGCAAAACTTTATCTGGGAGATAAGTTATATGTAAGAAATAAACAGAAAATTGAGCAGCAAGTAAAAGTTACAAGACATGTTCGGAAAACATTAGGAGGGACATATTTCACATTTTTGTTATATCCCTGTCTGTTTTTTTTTCCCCTTAATGAGACAGTCTACTGACCAGAAGTGAATATGTGTATTGCATTTTTTTGTGTGTTAACTCACTCTCATCCTCCTTGAAGAGCCTAACTGTAGCTACATGAGGGTTATTTAACTTATATTTTGTAGCATGGCCTTTTTTTTCTTTTTGTGACAAACAATCACAAGAGCATTAATATCATCCAAAGACAAATGCCTTTTCTAGAGTAATTGCACCACTTTACATGGAAAATTATACAAGAGACTACAAAACTTATACAGATGAGACCCCATACAGGCATCGGTATAAGACTTTCTGAATATCAGGTTGATAGCTTTGAAACCCTCAGGATAATGAGTAAATGACAATAATCCATCAAAATTTAGAATAAGCATTATAATGATGCATGTGCATTGCCATCAATTACCAAACAAGTATGTTCACAAAGAATAAAGAAGATGACTTGATTACCATTTATTCCATCCTTATTTGGTGTAACTCTTTTAAGCAAACAAGTTCCCATTTCTTGAAGTGCTTCAGAGAACTCTGCATATAACACCATCTATATGTTAATATCTCACAACTACAAATAACTAATATTTGCATTTCCTGCTTGGTTAAGTAAATCATTAGGAGAAATAGGTTCTAAATATGTTCAGCATGATCTTTAGAGAGACAATGGCTATTTATATAAAAAAAACAATGTGCAAACCTAAGTAATAGACATAAAAAGAAAGCATAAACAATAACTAATATTTCCATGAAATGGTCTTAGACATATAAAAGTTAAAATGAACTTAATAAGGGTCTCGCTGGGGATTTAGACAAGAAAATTACCATATGCACTATTTGCAATTGCTGCAGCAACAGAAAGCAAGTTATCGTAACAGCTCCTCATGTCTGCCATATCCTGTTAACGAAAGCAACAATTCAATAACAGGAAGCAGACCGAGAATTTAAAACAAGATAAGTTTTAACATCATCCATTATGGTATTCTGCTGAAGCTATACAGCTGGTAAACAGAAGGACTAGGTTGTCACTGTTTTGGTTATTCATGACACCCACACAAAATAGTTCAACTTTGACCAATTGAAAACTTCTGTAAAACTGATTGGGAACGGGACACCCGTTTGTCAGATCCCAATTGAGCAAAATACCACCGTCATTTACTGCAAGGAACTCAGAAGTATCACGAGTTCTGCTGCCTGGCACACTACACTACACTAGTGCGGAAAGACCTGCCAAATGCTTAAATGCATCTCGCACCAAAGCGATACCGCATACAAGCATCGATGCATGATGGTCACTCAATTACCACCTCATTCAATAGGAGAAAATGCATGAAAACCAACATGCCTCTGCCAAGTAACCACAGAAGCTGAGCTGAAATCACGCCAGAAGCGAATCAAAGGAAATTGTCTCGATACTATGCTAACCCAAATGTGCACCGCACCAGGAAACAACCCCAAAGCAAAGCTCGTTCCTCCCATCCGAATCCCAACGATGCAACGATGTCCAACCATGTGTTGTGAAATTGAGCACAGATCCGGACACTGGAATTTCTATGCAATCCTCACGAAGACCATGCTCCACACTCACACTCCAACCACCGAACTATGAACCGGCCATCGAAACCCGTCACGTGGAAGTGGAATCCATGAACCCGCGATGGCTGCTGCGGAAAACCAGAAGCAAAACCGAAGCTCCCCCGCGAGATCTCCACACCCGCATGCAACAGACTGACCCACCCACCCGGCTCGCTCGCTCGCTCAGCCTCGAAGCGGAAGGGAGAGGCAAGGCCCACGCACCTGGGCAGCCGCGAGGAGCTCATCCGCCGCCGTGGCGGCGGCGGCGGTGGAGTGGCCCCGACCGCCACGGTCCCGGTCCACCCGCTGCTCGTGGCGCTGCAGCGCGAAGCCCCGCAGCTTCCGCAGCGACGACTTCATGTCCTCGCCCGCCCCTTGCGCTTGAGAGCGCCCCGCGAACCCGGGTCAGTCAGAGCGGGCGCCGGATCAGCACCCCCAGATCGCCCGCGGCCGGCCGGCGATGGGCTCAAGGAAACCCTAGCAGCGCTAGCCCCGCACGCAGCGCACACTCCCACTGACGAGCGAGCGGGAGAGGGAGGGAGGGAGCGAGTGGGGAAATGGAGAATTCTTTTATTCCTCCTTTTCGGAGCTCGAGTGCGGCGACTGCTGCGCTGGTGCGCGCTTTTTTACTTCCTCCCTCCCCAGCGGCCCGCGCACTGTTTTAATGTGCCCTTTAATAATTAATTAATTAATCAATTAATCACAGTATTCTTTTTTATTTAATTAAAGGAAAATGCAGATGATCTTTTTGGTTGCTTGCCTTGAATGAAGCTTTGGTAGCTGCTCCGGTCTTTGTTTGGTCAAACAGAGCCGTCGGCGTTGCTTATGCTAATACACTATGCTTTGTGCGAGTCTATACTCTTCCTACAAGTGCTTCACACACTAATATATTTTTCTTCTTCGGAGCACAAAGGTTGGTGTTGCCTTAATGCCTTTGCCCTCCTATCTATATCTTTATATCTTTTTTTCCTAACAGAGACTATAGTATTCTTGTTTGGCTTTGCAACCTATGGATCGGTCCGGTCAAAGAGTGTGTGTTTTGCGGAAAGCAAAGAAGAATGGGACGCAAATATCACCCATCTTTTTTCGTTCAACGAGATCCGATGCCAATCAGCGGCCGTCCTCGTCTCACGGGTTGTGGTTGTTTGTTTTTAGGATTAGGAAAAAGTGGGACGCGTTCGGTGACGAGGACGTGCCATTATTATACTCTGCTACGACCGCACTGATTGATGCTTACCGGCACAGGATCCGTGCCCAATTAAGCACACACGGTCTTTTGACCGGACCATCATTTGGGAGGGGGTTCATGATTAGCTGCGCCGTACGACCTTCTGACGAAGGTCGCCGTCACTGGCGTACCGCGTACCCAACATGTCGGTGGGGATCGTTGTCGCGATAAAGAACTCAGAGATGTATATGGGCAACCAGATCGAACCGTCGGGACTTTGGGCTCATCTTTGATGTCTCAGCAAGGGCAGAGCCATGCAGAAATCTCCAACAAATTCAGACGTTTACACCATAGAATACCAGATAGCAGAATGACAGTACATTTTGGTGTCCCCTGATGTTAATTGGAGGCAGATAACAAAAGGGAGGCATGGACGATGGTTTTCGTGATTTAATTTGATGCAGATAACAAAAGGGGGCGGGCATGCACGATCGCTTTCGTGAGTAGCTTACCATCCACTGACCTCGTGGTCCAAGTAGCAAAATATGATGTGATGCGACAGAACTGATCCACCATGACAAAGCTATACGTTTGCATGAGTGTTTTAGTATTACAAAACCGTAGGATTAGAAAACTTAGAATCGACGTGCAAAACAAAGGTTTGAAAAGGAAGGTTGAGTTTATATACTCCAAAAAGACTACAGTTGTAGCAATAATACCATGGTTTTCAAAACTTTAAAACTTCTTTACCAATCACTTCATGTTACCCAAAACCAAAGTATTCCAGAAAACCATTCCTAAAACTCCAAAAAGATACTCCGGATTCAATCAGGGCCTTAACAAAGATTATTTGGCCGAGTGTAGAACGCCGACTTGAAACTAGAAAAGAATGCAGCATATATCTACTAACGGAATAAAGCACACCATGGCAGATCTACAAAATTAGCTCGCTTGGAGTCTGGGGTCCGGCCAATTTGCCTGCACCTTATGAATACTACATGTTCTCTGGCTAGATAGCGAAAGCCGAGGTAAGGAACACCGAAAGGCTTGTCCACCAATCAGGCAGCTGCTGCCATTGGTACTGCCCTGTAGCAGGCCCGCTTTGCTGCCCGCACAATGTCATCGACCTACAACCAAGCACAGCCGTATATAATCTGTTGTTAGCCACAGCATCAACAAAATTACTTTTTGGCCTAAAGTAATACAGATGGTGGCAAATCAGGGAATTTTTGTAAAATATATGCACATAAGCGTTAATGCAGACATGTTTAAAAAGGAAAGTATAGCATTGTAGCAAAATTGCAAAAAACTTATATTCGCTTTTTTCCATGAGCAGCCCCAAAAATGCTCCTCAATTATCTCCCGAATGAGTTATTCAACTACCAAACAAGATCCACACCCATCTTACTAGTTTCCAGTCTTCTGCATAGCATCAAGCATTACAGCCAAGCAACCAACCAATAATGGCAACGTTATGCTGTGTGACCACTTTGACCACAATGGCTACCTGGTATGCACAACTAGACAGACAAAGAAACCACCCAACTCCTAAACATGGCAGGACAATCCTTCAGGCATATCCAGGTGGCAGATAACAGATACACAAACTGTGCAAAAACGCAGGAGCTGACAACAGTATCTGATTTGTGATTTAGTGTGGCCGTATGCAACACAAGTTATGGTAAAATGTCAGGTTTTGATGGTTCCGAAGGAAACAATTTTTTTATGACTACTACTGACCATCTTTTTACACAATTAGCCACTGGTGGAATTTCTAAGGATTGGACATACAATTCATAAATGAAGTTAAATAAATAACTAGATGAACCTAGGAATACAGGATACGACATGTTATCATAAATAGCATAAGCAGCATGGAAGAGCGAAAGCAGTCTTCAACAGGGCATACAAGAGCTAATAGAAAACTCTAGGATGGAAGGCAAAGAATAGGACCTGTGGAACAGCCAATCTCTCAAGGTTGGCAGCATAGGGCATAGGTACATCAGCTCCAGCGATCCTCTCAACTGGTGCATCAAGGTACTCAAAGCTTTCTTCTACAACAGACATGCTGCAACAAACATGTGTTAGAATACTAGATACCACACACAAAATGTGTGAGAGGATAAGGGCTAGAGAGAACCATATCTCGCACCAATCCCATGTTGGGGAACCCTTCTTCAACAGTCACCAATCGGTTGGTTTTCCTGACAGATGCATTAATAGCAGCTCTGTCAAGTGGTCTGATTGATCGAAGGTTAATCACCTGTCAACAAATACGAACCAAAAGTCAGGTACTGATGGCATATGGAGAAAACTAGATGGCAATACTGAACAAGTGAAACTATAACGCCTACAAAAGGAATTACCTCAGCACTGATTCCTTCCTTGGACAGTATCTCTGCAGCCTGAAGACAAACTAAGCATGAGAATACACCAACACTATGATGAAAATAGAGACAGACAAGTGACATAAGCAGTACTAAAACCATCTGTCACCTAAATATCCCTCTTAGAACAAAAAATAAAACAACTTTGTAGATCAGTTTGGTGAGTAACAAAAGTGCATTGATGCAGTAAATCCAAATCCCTACAGAAGTAAGCATATGTTGGGAAACACATGCTGATTATCTGTCAACCTATAGGGTAATGATTAATGAACGATAGACTAATAATTAATCATCCTTTACATTGTTTACAATACATCATGACATACCTGAGAGCATAGCCAACCATCTTGGAGAACGCAGTAATGGTGTAACATCTTTACCCTGACGCTCTATCTACAGAAAGAAGAGGCCCACAGTAAAGTGCACATATAATATCAAGTATAATCCGGAAATGGAAATAAGGGAAACCTGTTTTGAAAGCATTCTTACATATACAATATATTATATATATACCGACAAGTTTGTATCTGATCTCTACACCCAAGGTGATTCATCAATAGGAACTCCATTCAACCCTCCCAAGGTAAACGAATGGAAAAGTCCTACCTAAACTAATGTCCTTCCCATAGACTCATATGTATCCAAGACACAACATACCTTAGCTTTGCCAATCGGTACGCAAAAACTAGAATCAAGCACTTCAGCAGAAACTGGGAAAGATTCTCCATAACTGCAAATGGTACAACAGCATGTCAGAAAAATGATAGGTAGCTAGCAAAATGATTCAACAAGATCAGACTGACATACAGCAATTCATTTTCTAGGAATATAACAGGATCAGGATCCCTAATCGCAGCTTTGAGCAAGCCTCGAGCATCTTCTGAAGAGTATGGTGTGAGAACCTTAAGTCCTGGAACATGTGCAAACCAAGCTGCATAACACTGCATACAATTGAGTTAGTAAATTCATGACAGTACAGTTATAATCTCATAATCAAGGTGCTCGCAAAAAGATGAATTGAAACAGGTACAAGGTATCATAAAAGTTCATGATCATAATGAAACAATTACAAAACTACTGCTCAGCTCCCTAAGTATAGATATTTATTTTACACCGTTAATTTATAAAGTGATGCAAACAGGTTTACAGAGCAAAAGGATTGACATAGTGACAGTGGCAAGTATAACTAATACAAACCTAGAAACGGATGGCAATAACATAAAGATGAAAATTAGAAGTAGAAGAATGATAATCAGACACATATGTACATAGCTTCATGAGAAAACCATGTGACAAACCTGTGAGTGTTGAGCACCAACCCAGCAGCAGCTCCATTTGGTCCTCTAAAAACAATAGGAACAGATATCTGACCAGCTGACATATAGTTTGACTTGGCAGCTGAATTGATGATATGATCAATAGCCTGAAAATGCAGTATAGATTACTCAGGTTTTTGACAAAACATGGGATGTTGAATTCAGTGGATGCCAAATAATGAGGAAAAATCAGTGCAGAAACTACTACTTGTCTCAGTCACATGAACTAAGCATGCACAAACGATTCCCTTTGACAGTAATTCAGGAAAATAAGTAAGAGGAATTGATGCAAGCATCAATCGATAGAATTCCTAGATAATTATGGATCATTTGCAATCAATGTGGGAGAAAAAGTATGGTTTTGCTAGGGAGCGCTTGCAAATTTGGAACTACTTCAAACCAATGTTTTTCAGGCTTATACCATTAGAAAATGGCAAAAAAAATGCCACCAGAACTATCATTTGAGTGGCATTCTTGCAAAAACTAAAATCAGTGGCAAATTTGCAAATGTGCCATAACTAAGTTGAAATCAATTTTCATACCCAAAAAAAAAAAAAAAAAATACTGCCATACTACACAAAATTTAGATAACTACGAATTCTAAAGAAACAGGTGAATACTGAATAGCAACCACAGACCATTACAGTACACTCAGACGCCCAAGGATATACTTTAAAGACAAGCAAGTAAAAAATATTTCTGTTTGTTGCTAATATCAAAATCAGACCTGCATCGAAAATTAAATGTCATAAATTCTATAACAGGCGAAGACCTTGATAAGCTGCACCAACACCCAATGCCAGTAAAGCCAGCCTGAGAGTACAAAGAGAAAGCAGTAAGTGTGTGCCTGTGTGATCATGTTTACATAGCCTGAAAAGCAATGGTTTCAGGATTTTAATACTGCACCTCTGTGATAGGTGTGTCGAGAACCCTATCAGGACCATACTTGTCAAGCAAGCCCTTAGAAATCTGCAACAGGACACCGATGAATATTATAAGAAGTGGAGGATTTAAGATTTCACTGTTAAGTTACCGACAGGTAAAAGCAAACACACTGGTCCTTAAAAATTTACAAACCTTGTATGCGCCTTGATACTCTCCAACCTACACAAAATGAGTAAGAATATGAATTATAAAGAAGACACTGAACAGGAAAAAAGACCAGCAGTAAGAATTTTTCCAGGTGATACCTCTTCTCCCATCAGAAAACAGAAGGATCAGCAGACATCTCTTCATCCAATGCAGAGTTCAACGCATCACGGACAGTCATCTGAACATGTAGAATAACAATGTATATGACTTGCCACATAAAGATGTAGAAACTACGTACGGGAATAAAAACACTAGAGGGTTTCTGCATAGGGACGAAACGAAAACTACAGCATGGAAATAAAGAATTAGCGGGTGATGGCATAGGGACGAAATAAGGTACAAATTAAGAAGAAAACAAAAGCATAAAAATGCATAACAAAGTGTAGCCAAATACCATGATTTGATCACACACGAATGAGCCCCCATATACACCTTTTTAAATTTAGAAACTACCAAGCATGCTTCATCTATATCTATATAGAAGGCGCAAACAATTGCAAAACCAGCTGGGTTTCTCCAGGTATAGCTTGTCAAGAATCTCTCACAAAAAGTTACTTTGAAGAATATATGCTAGTAGCATTTTCAACTAATATGCAAGGCATAAACCAAAGAGTATCCCACTAAGATATAAGCCATAAATTAAATCATTAAATCATTCCCTTGGCCCACAAAACACTGCCATAACAAAGCAACCAACCCATCACCAAACTATGAACAATCTACCATGTGGGATCATGGCAGTTGCTGCAATAACTAAACCGCAACCACGCCCCCACCGCTTAAACCAGCTACCCCAGTCTGGTACCTAGACGCCGGTCGACAACCAAGACCAACACAGTTACGATTTAAGGCGACGTTTAATACCAACGCAACCCTCGCCTCCACATGGTTTAACGAAAAGGTAGGTTTCCCGGGTCAAGCGGCGCCTCACCTCCTTCGCCGCGGCGGAGTAGCCCCTGGCCGCCGCCGACGCTGGGCGGAGCCTTGCAAACCTGTCCCAGCATCTGCACAGCGACCAAAAAACAAACAAACAAGGGACACACACCGTTACAGATCGAACTTCGCGAGGCGACGGAAACCCACGGAGGTGTAAGGCTGGCCTGGTTCGGCACTCACGGGACCGGATCCAAAGCTGCACCTCCCTGCGGCTCAGCATCCTCTCCTCGGCGACCGACGGCGCGGTGGATGGAGGAAAGGGGAATTCGACGCGGCCTGGAGATGGAGGCGGCGATAGAAGCGGGATGGAAAGGAGGAGGAGTGGACTCCTGGCTGCCGGGATGGGAGGAATGGCAGGCAGGAGGAAGGTGGGCCGTAGGGGATTGGTTCGTTGGCCTGACCCGACCGCGACGGATGGAGGAGGAGGCCAAGGAAAGCGTGGGATTTGTTTTTGGTTCCTGCTCCTGCGTGAGATTTTTATTTGCGCGCTTTTGCAAGTAAAGCCCCCGCGTGGTGATTTTTACTTGGAGCAGCGTTTCTGATGACGGTGGCTCCCGGCAGGCGGCCGATACCGTGTTGGGGGCTTGGCTAAACAAAGGCCTTTGAGATGGGCAGTAATTAGGGATGGTGAAGGCCTTCTCGGGCCTAGCAAGCTTACTGGGTAAGTTGGCCTTACGCCACCCATGCTATTACGTGGGCTAACTTATCGATCATGGCTAGCTAAGGTGTGATGAAGCTAGATTTGCTTTCTGATTTCCCATGTAAAAAGCAGATTTGCGGATAGATCAGGAACTGTTTCTTTTAAAAAAAAGCATTTGACAAAAGTGCTTGGTTGATGTATAGCACTCATCTAAGAAACGTGACTAAAGCGGTTTATCTTGGCTGCTGGATAGTGCGACGCATTTGCTGATAAATAACTAGTCGCTTAAATAAGATGCAATCTATCTCTGATGCAAAGATCAAAGGTACTATTAATTTCTCCTTACAATACTAGTACTATTGTAGAATGCATGTGTCCAAAGTGAGAGGACAAAGATGTCACACTTGTACTTAGAGTATGGTTAATAATAGAGGTGAGTGCTTGGTTTTATAGCCACAACTAATAAGAGCCAAACCATACAATAGTAGCTTCTTATTTAAATTTTTTTAATTATTATATGACACTATGTCTTTTTTCTCTTTCTTACTTTTCCCTCACATACGCTCCTATTTTTGACCCACATAGGGCCTGTTTGGGGACGCTTAACTTAGATCATGTTTTTCGATAATTCATGTGTACCTATATTTTTAGGTCATGCTGTGATAATTCGAAGATGAGCATATCTAGTGGTTCACTTGAGGTTCGGATGATGATGATGATTATTTCATGGTTGCATATATGGCATTGGAACTTATGGGCTCAAGTAACGCTTACAAAAGAAAAAGCAAGTGGTGTCCACTATTCCAAGGATGTCTGGGATCCAGTGGGTTGAAATCACTCTAAATAACATGAGTGAGTGCTACAACATGTTCGAATGACAAGGTCAGTATTCTATGAGCTCGCATGATACATTGGTTCAGAGATTATGGCTTGGAGCCAAGTAGAGGATATTTGTACCAAGGAAAGCCTTATGCATGTTTTTGTGGGCATGTGGTGTACCCTCACTAAGTGAGAGACACAGCTCAAGAATAGGTTTGACCATTCATTAGAAACTATTAGTAGAAAGTTCAGTGAGGTGCTTAACTCTATTTGCAGAATGGCTATTGACATCATAAGGCCTAAGGATCCACAGTTTAGTACAATCCATCCAAAAACTACAAGAACCAAGGTTTTTGGACTCATTTCAATGATTGCATAAAGGCCATCGATGGTACACATATACTGTATATCTTGTGCAAAAAGTGAGCAGACCAAAATACATTGGCGACATATTCTTCACAAAAATGTCGTGTCGTCTTTGTGACTTTGATATGCGGTTCACATTTGTTGTCACCGGTTTGTCCTGGCTGCGCTCATGACACTAGGGTTTTCTTGGATACTTTAGTCACCTACAAGGATAACTTTCCACAACCACCTCATGGCTAGTATTACCTTTTGATTCTAGGTGCCCAAATTCAAAAAGGATATCTAGCACCATCACGAAGGCACAAAGGTATCATGTGCCAAAATGGCGGCATGGTCACCACTCCAGTTGGATTGAAGGAGGCGACGCTCAACTTATCATCACATGCATCCCTAGAAACGTGAATGAAAGCGATCATTTTGGAGTTTTAAAGATGAAGTGGGTGCGGAGTCTCTCTCTGCAAATACCTAGCTTTCGCATGGAAGCACAAAGACCATCACTGCTTGTGGCTGGCTCTTTCCTACTTTACCTCTACTTAGAGAGAGTGGAGCATCAATGATCACACATTTCCTGTTTGCTACTATGTGCAAGACAGTACAGTGAAGATCCAACAAAATGGTAGATGGTAGTCTTGTAGATGATGATATTGATATGTGTGCTTTCCGCGGGATGCACTAGCTTGCTGCCTTCTGCTTTGGTTGATTCATTGATGTAATCTTTAGCGTTTCTTGTGTGCACCTTTATGGATCAAATGCGTACCTACCTCACGTACTCTTATACTGTAAACCTTGCACTACAGCAACCGCATTTCTATCTCACCCTTTTGCTACCAATAAGTGCGCTTCAAGCACTCACTTGTGACTCCACCAGAGTGTAATATCGACTTAAAGGATATCGTGAGCATTTTATCAGATCAAAATAGAGCACTCACGTCAAATAATCGTGACAAATCCAAAACACCTTGCTTATTTGGCCTGCAAGCGATTCCTCCGTGTGATCGCAGTAGCTATATCAGTATAAGCCTCTACGCCGCTTCTATAAGTGAGTTCTCGTAAACACCTGGCTCATAATAGAGCCATATTCATATGCTTCCTCGCATCAAATTTTATGCTACCAAAGAAGCTGCTTCCCTTTTGCGCTCGCTACATTGTTATATGCTGATTAGCTCTCGCTATATAAACGCAGCTATCGTGATCTACGCTCTACAGGACACAGACAGACAGAATTCATGCCTTTATATTAAGATAAGATAGAGAGGGAGTATTATTATATGAAATATTTCCAGGGCTGGGGCAGCCGTCAGTACGATTCTTACAACCGGATTTCGTCTTGCCTGTACGCCCTACCCCTCAAATTAACTACTATCTTTTAGATCTTTTACACGCTTACGCTGTACTATTAAGCCGTCGTAGTCCCCATTTTCTAGTATCATCAAATCATAAGTCCACTCCACAGATGAATCCGTAGAGCTACTACCGCTCTTGATTCAAACTCAGGCTGCCAAATCTGTTTGGACATGGTGTTTCGGAACCATTCTTGCGCTGGACCGGCCTCTAAAACCTGATTATCATATATGGTACTCAGGAACGAAAAGCACGGGCATAACGGCGCATCAGAGAGGGGAAAGAGCCTACTCCTTATAAATTCCCCTAGGTAGGCCTCTCTCTTTGAGGGGCAGCTGGAGCATCTCTGAAAGTTACGCTCTTGCCGCTGCTGACTTCTGGGTCGTCGTGGTCTGGACAAGTCGGTAACGCCGGTGACACAGCTCGAGGACGACGACTGCGGCGCCGAGAACAGCAACGGCGGCCGCCGTCCTCCTCCACATCTTCCTGGTGCTGCTGCTGCTGCAGCGGCGGCGCAGCGAGGGCGCGCTGTTGTCCGTGAGTTTTGCTAAGCTGGCGTCGCGGTTCGGCCTGCTGCCGCTTCCGTGCCTGTCGCGTTCTTCAGGAAGCACCCGGCACACGACCCACTCTCCCGGTCCCGGCTACTCAGCAACGCAAACCCTAAGCGTGCAGTTGAGGGGCAAAATGTAAGCTACACAGCGCAAAAATCTCACGATCGCGCTGCAAAAGCGGACTCAAGCTACTTCGAACGGAGGCTAGGATTCTCCCTCATGGCATCTGCTACGATCTGGAAACATTGGCTGCATTTAGTGCAGCCGATGTTCAGCCGTCACAGTCTCAAGCTGCTGCCTCCCAAGACGGTGGAACTTTCAGCTGGTTTTGGGGCCTCAGTGTACAATGATTTCGATCTTTTCTATTTCTTTTGAAATGAGAGCGTTTTGATCGATGCAAACTACGTAAGCTACCCAAGAATTCATGCTAAGTGTTGAGAGAGGGATCGATGGCAGGAATTCTATACATGGCTCGCATTCTTCTTCCCCTGCTCGGCCACGGCGCAGCACGGCGAGCCGGTACTCGTGCATGATCCAGCCGGTCTCGCGACGTACGGCGCGCGCGGCCTCGCTGCGGTGGGAAGCGGCGAGCGCCGCCCTGACGCTGCTCCACGAGCAGCTGCCTGTTGCCGCCTACGCCACCGCCGCCGTGCACTTTTAGCAACATCATCTCGGCTTCTCCCCTTGCTGCCTGGGTGGCCTTCAGTACCCGCGCTCCCAGCCTCTCCGGCGGCGCCACGAAGCCGGTCGCCGGCGCTTCTCGCCGCAGGCTAAAGTAGGGCGCAGCCCTCCCTCTGCGCTTTGCCCCTCTTCTGCATATGTAGTCACACCAAATAATCAGGAAAACTCTGCATGGATAAGCTGAAAAATGTTCGCGGTTCTGCCGCAGCTGCAAGAAACGCAGCTCAAACGAACAGAGCACGCACCAGGAAGGTCCCATGGATCGAGCCTCGGCGACGTCGTGGACGACGGGGATGACGGCGGCCGGCAGCGGGCGAGCCAGGGCTTTCCGGCGGAGGTACAGCACTACCAGCTCCTCGTCGGTGGGGCGAAAACCGGAACCCCGGCGGCAGCTGCGAGGGCGCCTGCGCAGGCCTCTCCATTGCACTGCAGAGCTTCTGTGCTCTGCTCTGCCGCAGCTGACTGGCTGGTGGCTGTGCACAGTAGCAAAGCACCGAAGCAGAGCAGGACAGTCCTTGCTGGAGCTTGAGAGAGAGAGAGAAGAGGAGGAGAGAGATTTGTGATGAGTGGAGTGGGAGAAGAAAAAGGCGGGGAATTTATAGGATCGCCTGTGGCGTGAAAGCGGACTCCATCCTGCATCTACTCCTTTTGCTTAAATAGTATGATTCCCTTCTCCGATTTGACATGATCCCGTCTCGGTCCGAAACAAAATCTTCTCTAAATCTCTTCTCCATTGCTGTCCATTTCAAGATGGAGTACTGATAATTACAAACTAGAGAGAGGGAAAAACCAGTAGGCAAAAGGAGTGCTGAGATAACTCAAGCAATATAAGTTGTTTCTTATATTTATCTAAAAATATGAGCTCAAGCTAAATGGGACATCCTATGTAAGCCCCTAAGGAGCAAGAGAGGTCTTTGTATTATAGATTTATATCTTCGCGAACAAATGTTTATTGTCCAAGTGGATTGTTAACCTTATTAACACCCGAGGGTACTCGGCAATCCTTGCTAAGGAATAAATATTTGAATTCCAAGACTTTAACCCAAGTATCATCCAAAACCCACCGACTCTCATTTTTGGAGGGGCCTCATGAATATTAAAGATGAGGTGATTGCTAAAGGGTGTTTTCTGATTAAAAGATGGAAACTTGTATGCAAGGTTCCGGGAAGATACTTGAGCCAGGAGATAAGCCCCTCAGCACTTAGATACTCGAGCTTATATAATATAGCCGAGGATCGACATGCTCTGATTTTCGAAAAGTTATATCCTCTAATCCTCCTAATATTTTCATTTTAGGAGATCTTTAGTGGATAATAACCTAGTTGGTGAAAGCTTAACCTAGTGAGCTCGGGGTTTCTAATGTGACTTTGGTGGATGGCAAGACTATTTTAAATTGGCTTTTATCAAGGTCCGGAAATATTCTGATTCGTCTATGTATCTTGATGCTATAGATGCAAATCACCATTCCATCATAAGAGAATACGGAAATGGAAAATACCTCTAAAAGTTAAAAATCTTCCTCTGGTTTATCCAAAAAGAGGTGTCATTTTGACTAAAAGACAACCTTGCTAGGAAAAAATTGGGAAGAAAGTCGTAGAAATGCGAGAGTGTTGTAACATGAATGAAACTATCAACACCTCTGATTGTCCTTTTTACCAAAAATGATTTTGGAGGATTATTTTCTATGCTACTAATCTTACCCAACACCATTTACCGGTTAACCATATGTTTGGTATTTGGCTTAATAATCAACATAAAAGATCTAAGCACTCGATTTGGGTTAGTGGCTGCTCAGGCCATCCGAGATGTCGCACTGACACGATTTTTAAAAAATTGAAAATCTAACTCTATTATGCGAGGTTATCTTGCGTGTTGGTTTAGCCTCGGACCCAATTACAGAGCATGATGAGCAAGCAAAGGAGTCTAATTGCTTTTGAGCAAACAATTGGAGATGGTTGCTTTTAGAAATTTCCAATAGGGGTGGAAACATTTATTCCGCTTGCTTTTAGTTCCTATGTCTATGTTTGAGACACTCGGCTTTGCTTTTATTTCTACATATTTTCAAAACTTTGTAATAATTGGTTGTGTACATCACGGATGTAGAGGCGGATTGTTTTATCCATTATCTACATATTTATCTACAAATGAACCCATTTATTTTGTCTTCCTTCGTGTCCTCGCTTTCCTCTAACTAGGCCTAGATTTGAAATTTTAGTTGGTGCAGAGTGCTCCGTGTTGGATGATTTGGTTAAGTAGAAATGACGTGGTTTTTCAATAGCACTACAACTAATTCTTTCATGCAGGTTATTTTCAAGGGATGTACTGGATTATAAGTTGGTTGCTGCTCTTTTAATAAAGAAAGAGGGTGACAAACATTAAAAGAGGTTAAAGAGGTGAGAAAGAGTTGTGAAGATGAGATACATAAATTTGGAAGTTACTGTTATGTAGTTTTTGGTTTGGAGGTTTGGCAACAGAATTGGAGATTAAAGCTTGGCCTTAGCTTTTGCTTTTCCCATGTCACTCTTGTCAACATTTTATTTTGTGTAGTCTCAGTGCTATATACAATCATGCATGAATGAATGCAGAGGCTGAATTATTCTGCTTTTATTTAGGAAAAATATGCTTTCCTTTCCTGGAAATGATAAACTCTTCTTCCCTTTTCTTTTATACAAAAACAGTGTTCTTCAGATGCGCTTTCAGCTGGTCTGTGCATGTGTTGCAACTTTTGAAGTAGTTGCTGCAAAATGAAGCGGCATAGCATGGACAACATGGACCCTGACATGGCAAATCGGATGGAGGCCTGATTGATATGGCCTTTTTGTAAATGATTGATAAAAAGAGAGAAGAGTTGAACCAACGTTTTAGTAGTTGGAAAATGCTATCAAACATATTTTCTAAATATATAAAAGTGATTTTAACACATGGATTTCTTCCATGTTAATCAACAGCGCCAGCTGTCCCTAGAGAACTCAGCTGATCATATATATTCCATATATAGACATGTGTTGTACGTGCTGTATGACCATGAGACCACTTTATAAACTCCTTTAATCTGGATTACAAGGAATCATTGGCCTTTTTCATTGCGTCTGATTATAATAAAGCATTGCAGCAGCATCTTGCAACTCTCCTGAGCTAGCCTTTGCTTGACGTCCAGCAGCAGGCTGGTGTTGCTTCCTGCCTCCTCCTTTTCCAAGCAACCGAGCACCACAGCCACAGGTGCCTGTGAATCTGACTCTTTTGGGTCCACCCGTGGTCAGATATTTCTCTGGGGCACTGTCAGGTCCGGATTATACATTTTTAAAACCCCAGATGGGGTTCTCAGCATCTGACTTTTCACTCCTTATGATACAAAACGCTTTAGAAATTTCTTTTTGCTTCTGGAACTCTGGTTCTGAAGAAACGGAACATTCTTTGCTTCGTACTGAAGAAATATTGCAATATGTATTAAACTGACTTGTTTTGTTCAGACTTTTGGAGTAGTATTAAACTGTTTCCTCTGCTCTCAAATCTCCGGCAGCATCGAGCAGAACACAAAAGCTACACGGAAACTAACGGAACAGTTCTTGCTGTGGGAAAAAGATCTGCAAGCCACAGCATCCAGCCAGCCTATAGGTGTAAGAATGCTATTGCTGCCCAGCCAGGGAATCGACGCTCGCGGGAGGCGAATTTCTAGCGTGAAAAGATGACGCCGTAATGCACGGATCATCCACATTCGGCAGCAACTAGGTACGAACTTGCAAAATATAATGGAATCAAAGCAAAGCCAGGCCAGCAAGGTAACTACATTCTCTGGTCGCCCTGTCGCCATTAACCGTGACAAACACTTTAGCTTGGATGGGGAATAGACTCCGGCACGACGAGAACGTTTGCATTGCCGGATTGCATGAGTTGCTTTGCTACCTTGCGAAAGTGACTGCATGACTGGCTGATCTTTGGCGAGCACAAATCACCATTTGTTTATCTTGCAAGGGTAACTTGTTGTCAGCTCTACCACTTACAAAGTTACTAGGTATACCAGCGGCAGTAGCAGGTGCTGTAGCTTCTGAACTTGTAATTCTTCCAGCACAAGTGCAGTGCTCTACACGTCATGTTTTCTAGCTGGTGTGTACGTAAAATCGATATTTCACTTTGTTAAACAAAAAATCGACGATCGAAAAAGTAGAAAAAGGGTTAGGTGCTGTTTGGTTCTCTAGGGACTAAACTAATCACAGGAAAAAGTACACACTGAGAGAGTCTTTTAGTAATTAACATAGAAAAATTATGAGTCTTTCTCCTTGTTTAGTTTAGCGAGGAAGGCTGACTGAGTCAGGGATTACAAAAAGTCCCTAGAAACCAAAGCAACTCTTTTAGTGTCATGCATGCATGCCTGCAGGTTTACACTTGATGGTCTTCGTAAATCGTAATGAGGGCGGGGTTAGCCATAGCCAGCCTGCCCAAGCAACAGGTCCCCCTTCAACTCTCCCAAGCCAAAGACACACACCATATGTCCACACCACATGCAGGGCAATAATTGCAAGTGTTGACAGGAGGTGCGCAAACACATGAGTGACAGGAGGTTGAGCTAGGGTTGGCATCAGGGAGGCAACCAAAGGCAATGCCGGACCAGAAGTAGGAACAACCCTGTCCCAAGGCCGCCACATCCTCTTGCCATCCAATCCATCCATCGCCTCTTTTTCGTCGATTTGCTGTCGCTTGCCATCGACATCGACCTGCTTTCTCGACCGAAATCCATGAAAACACCAGCATGTCCTAAGGGCCCTAATTTTTCTCAGGCCTACTAGTTGCACTTACACTTGGGTTGTGTGGGGGACGTTTTGGATTAGGACGGAGAGCAGCATCTCCTAGCTGCCTCACAAAAGTCCAGTCCAACAAGGCTGTCAGCTCACTTGATGCCATTGTCTATTCCTTAAACAAACAGCACAGCTAGCCCGGCAGAGATGGCCGCCGAGAACAAAGCAAGCACAAAGGCAAGCAGGGAGGCAGACATGAAAAGTGCAGAAAGAGGAAAGGTATGTGCGTGGAGTAAAGATCAATCATAGGAGGAGAGGGAGAAAGAGGGAGGTTATTAAGCGAGACGTCGACATGTCCTCAAACACAAGCTAAGCCAATACCAAATTGGCGAAAGGAACCCAGGAAACCCTCGATCCAACCAGCATCATGTGCAGGTGTCAGTGCGTTGGACAGCGGCGCGCCATTGCACTGAGAGAGACTAGATCGATCTCGGAAGACCTGAGCTGATCAATACACTTCTCCATCGATCGATCTTCTTCGTGATCAGATCAGACCACGCGGATCCACCGCCTGCATCTGGCAGGTGTAATTGGTTGCAGCAGCTCATCTGCTCATGCACGCAGCAGCAACAGAGCAAGCGGCACATCGATGCCAGGCGCGCGTCTAGCTGCTGGCCGGCCGCCGGGTTGCTTTCGGATCGGAGGCCGGGCGGGACCCCGGGGCGCAGCGCGCATCGTCAATGCCTGGAGTGCGTGCCTCTGCGACTTGTGCGCGCGCAGAGGTTTTGCCCGTGTGGAACGAAGCAACTCCCCATCGGATCTCGGCGGCATCCGCGCGCATTCATAAATCGTCTTCGTCTTTGGCTAAATTATTGTGAATAAGAAAACAAAGCGCGCGACGCTCTGGATGGAAGCAACATGAGAGAGAGGTTAGGTTGACGCCTTCTGTCGCCGGATAAGCAACTGGACCAGGGGAGCTAGTAGCCCACCCATGCATGAGTATATTACTGTGACTATGTACCTTTTGGGCATCTCTTTCATTTCTCTTTTGTGGGCGGATATATGAGGTCGACGTGTTGGTAGACTACGACGTGCTAGCGTGTTGACATGTAGACGATGAGTAAAAACAAATCGCTTTTTATCTAGAATATGTAGCAAAACAAATTAGACACTGATGACCGTGATGATGATACGTCTGAGCCTTAGGTTAGGCAGGCTATTTTACCAGGCTGATAAAAGAAAAACAGGGTACACAGTACTATTCTTCTTCTTTCTCCTTTGTTTTGCTGGCCAAAAGCACGGTATGCACTTATATGTATCCCACATTTGCTAGACTCTCAGCTACTGCCTCAAGTCTAAGGCAATGAGGCAAATAGTCGATGACCCAACCAAAAGGATAAGCATAACCCATAGCCACACTCAACATCGCCTCAAAAGGTTTGCAACACAGTGACTGTATATTAGCCGCCCCATAAAATCCATCCAAAGGTTAAAAAGAAACAAACTATTGAAGGGATGATATCATAGTTCCAATGGCGCCATACTGCATTGGGAACCGCGACACTTCGCTCTTGCCCAGCAGCATGAACAAAAACACGCCTTCTCTCGGCCACGAACTGCTTTGGCGACCTAAGCCACCTCCTTTGCCACCTCTTTCATCGGCTCCGCCCACCAACGGGCTAACAAATCTTGCCGCTTTCACCGCGCCATCCACCTCGCTCGCTGCCTCTGGCTTATTGACCCAACCTCCCATCACGGGCTACCGTGACCACTGGCCGCGGACGCCTCGCCGCTTGCCCCATCCAACCATCATCATCGATCTCCCATCGACTCCAGCATGTGGCACCCGCTGCTTCCCTACCTCGCCGCCATCTCAACCGCCATTACCGCCGCCCCCAAACCCTATCTATATAACCATCGACATAATTAAGCGCATAAGGTGATAAGTAGATCCCCTTATCCCCGGAAAATTGGCAGAGCTCCTCTTGTTTTCTGATGCCGACGCAGGGTAATGGCTCATGGGACACATGCTGTCCAGCGCTGTCCGCGCCGCCGCTAAATCAGTCGATGTGATAGCAGAGTTCTTGAACCAGCTTGTTTGTATTGTGGTTGTGGGCAGGAAGCTGAGCTTATCTCAATTGATCGTGGGTGTGGATGTAGAGCTGGGGTGCAAGTCCCGATCGAGACAAATTTGATTGTCTATTTCTTCTTAACATATAAGATCGATGTCTCCTAGTAGGTTGGCCTGCAGTAGAAAGTTTTTACCAGCGACAATATAGTCGCACACACGTGAGAATGTGAATCATTACTTTCACACAAAGGTAGCTCACGTACGTAAAAGGCCAAGAATAATCTGAGATGATGTGCTGCTGAGAAGCAACACATTGCCATTTCCATAACGAGTAAAACATGAGGCGGCGGCACACAAGTGTGTGAATTGTGATGATGTGAAGTGTCTCACTTTCCGAAGGAACACGTGCTGCCTGCTTCCTCCTCAAAGTCCCTCAAGAAATTATTGGTAGGCCAGGCCACACATGTGCATAATGCATGCCATATGCTTGCACGGGCTTCCGTATTCGCTTCTCTCGCTTGGATGATGATGCGTCAGGGTTAGCTTTTGCTTTGAGCTGATTGATTGCTTCTTTGGGAGGCGGGATGGGCCATGCATGGATCAGCAGATGATTCAAGCACTAGCTGCGCCTCCATGTGCATGTGCATGCTGTTCATATTTTCTGATTTGCCGCAGCAGCGCTTGCTGCTAGATCATGGTGTGTGCCAGTCAGCTGTGTGTGTGTGTGGATGCAAAATTGCAAATGGTCAGGAGGTTCGCAACTAGTAATTGCTTGGATCTGAAGAGTGTAAGCTATGATTATCCAAGCGTGAAGTGATGGTGATAATGGAGAATGGTAACGCATCACGCCACGACATCCTATGTATTTGACATTGGGAGTGGAGCACGTGTTCTGCGGATGCATTATTGTTCCTCAAGTCAAATAAATTTAAATTTAACTAAATTTACAGGAAAAACACTAATGTGATACCGAATAGATATCAATCGTATTAAATATGGAATATATATATTAAAATTCTATCTGAAAATACAAATGCTACATAATTTGGAAACTTTTAGAAAAGCCACTGACTTGTTTGAAATCTGCTGGCGAGAGAGTTGCTTGACTCGCTTGAGCTGCAAAACTGGAACAGTAGCGATTACTGGACGAGGCCCGGTTTGGCTGAATTTGGGCTCTTTTGGAGGAAGGGCTGAGTTTGGGCTGATACTCTGAGTTTTCAGAGGGAGCCGTTCATCATCATCCAGTAGGCAAGTTTGCATGAATATGGGCCGGTAAATCCAGCGCAATAAGGCCCTCTACACGTGACGGGAGGGATCCTCTCCCGTGTCCTCCTCACGGACGAACGGGCAACTTTCATGGCTATTGGAATGCTGGACGCATAAATAGCAACGCCACATCCGAAAACTTTTTCTTGAGCTCCAATCCAACCAAAACCAAACCACGCAAACCAAAGGGGTTTTCGGAGTTCTTGTACGATGGCGACCAGCAGGACGGACGATTCACCCGAGCTGCGGCGATTGCTTCAGGAGCGCAGCGCAGCCTTGTGCGCATCTCTTCCCTAACCCTGGTTTTTGCTTTTCATTTATTCCCGACCCGAGATCCATTCTAATGTTTTCGTCTGTAGTGAAGAATATTTTTCCAAACTTTTGAATTACACACTCTATCTAATTTTCGATTCTACTATGGTAACCTATTGCGATTTAACAATCTAATTTTTCAAACTTTTGACGTGCATGCCTGTCAGTTACATCGCAAAACCGATGCACGATCGATGTTGCGATTCGAATAGTACTGATTTTCACCTCGAAGTTTCGTACCTGTCATTAGCTGTGTGTGCTATATGGATCGGTTTTCTGAACAGGGTCACCTCGCAGCTGACCGGCTGCTGACTGGTCACGGCCCCAGGGCCATGTCAACACACATGTAGGACTACTAGCAATCTAGCATGTAGATCTCGGGATATATGGTGCGAACAGCACTTCATAACCTTATCAATTTGCGATTCAGGGATTCAGTTGGCTCAACCCATGAGGGGAGATCGAGGCCATGACACCAGTGTGACATGTCTTAATGATCCATTTGTATGTGCAGCAAGAGACGGAGCAGTTGATGGCCAAGGAGATGGTCAGAAAAGCTAACAAGTGTGCTGGGACAAAATGCATAGACGGCACGGAAGTAAGCTGAGCCCTGGAGAAACCGGCTGCCTGAGCAACTGCGCCCGGAGGTTCCAGACATGAGCACCATACTCGCCAGGCAGTTTCAGCTGCGATAAATTAAAGCTTCCACTTTACTTGTCAGAAGGAGGAGGAGGAGGAGCAGCTGCCACTTCATACGACAAATGCATAATTTTACTTTTCAATATTTTTCTTTTGGAAATATGACCGTAATAAAAACTATGATTTTTAGATTATTAGTTTTACATCAGTATATGCTTGTATAGTTGTTTTTCTTTTTGATAACAAAACAACATTTACTGACATGTGTTTTTGGGAACCTGTCTCGCTGAACTTATCATCATAGCTTATCAGCCATAATACTAAAAGTTAAGTTTATCAGCAAAAACAACATTGATTGGTGTACAGTGTTTTCCTCTTATAACAAAAACAACATCAATAGAATTAGCTGCAAAACCATAAGCCTAGCAACCAATTAAGATGCTAAAGTTAGTTCAAAACCAAAAATAACCCTGAAATCTCTGACCGAGACTCGCCCATCCTCTCGAGAGAACTTCATTCCGTTTCTGGGCCGACTGGCGACGCTCCGCACTGATCGGTTGTCAGATCTCATTCAAGCTTTTTGTGCTGCCGGTTATAAGTTTCAAAATGAGGCTGCTGCATTGACACGTCACCGCATAGCTGCCCGCTACCCATTATCCAACCTGAACTACCCGGATCCGAACCCGATCTACCCTGAACCCGCATTCTCGGGTTTGAGTTCGGTAGCAAATCGAATTACCCAAACTTTTATTAGGAGTCTATGTCAAATCTGATTCACCCCAACTTTTGAAGCTGAAGGAGAACTAACTGAGGGATGGGACGCAGAACTAACTTAGAGGGAGAACCGAACTAGTTGTGAATATGTGCTCTGTGCTTGTGCGGTCGTGGCAAAGATTTCCTTTACTACTAGTCTACTAGACTACTACTACTTATGTATCTGCCCGCTGGATTTTGCATTTGAAAAGCCGCGCAGTCACTGCTACTAGTACTTGCATGTTTGTGATGAGATACTGAGATGGGTTGAGAAAACTCAACCTTATATCAATTATTTTGTCTAGTTTATGTTGTTGAAAAATTCTATGATGTTTGAGGGTTTTCTCAATCATATATATTTCGGTAATACGGGTATATTCTAACCCAAACCCGAATTGCGGGTACCCAAAAATTGGGCGGGTAGTACAATTTCGGGTTGTTATCGGGTAACACCCTTTCAATATTCCAATTGACATTCGAACTACCCGACCTCGATCGATCGGGTAAACTTAACGCCTGTGGTGATTGACACGCATTTCCTCCGTCCTAAAAAGAGTGTCTTTTAGTTTTTGTTGACATGTTGTTTCACCATCCATCTTATTTAAATTATTTTTATTATAATTTATTTATCATCGGAGATACTTTTAATAATGATTTATTTATTTTACTTTACATTAATTTTTTAAATAAGATAAATGATCAAAAAACATGATGCCCGAAAAAATCCAAAACGACATGCACGGAGTACTGTTGGATCACTCAGCCCCTCACTAGGGTGATCACGGTAGAGTCCTTCATGGTGCTTATGTAGTCTCGTGGCTCCGTCCCATGGATATTATCGTTTTTACCTTTTAGTATCGTGTTTTAGCCATTTATTTTATTCAAACTATTTTAACAAATCATAGAATAAATAAATTATAATTAAAGTATAAAGATAAAATAAGTTAAGTGAAAAATAAATAATATTTTTAAAAATTATACACAAAATGAATGGTTAACAAAATACCATGGAGTCCGAAACAACAATCTTAATAATGAGCCAAGAGTATGGTCCACACGCCGCTTGATGTGCACGTATGAATGGACGGGGCTCCCGCGCATGACATGGGGCCCACTGCCTGCTCAAGATGGGGGAGTGTGGTAGGTCACGATGTTAAGCTACAGTAGAATTATGAGCACTTACGGTGGTTCGAAATACTTTAACGTCTCCTGATGCCTGTGTAAAATTATTGTTTTCGTTGTCTAAATTTGTATAAGGGCATTTATGGTCTTTTTTTTGCAACACCCTCACCGCCCTCTCACTTACCCGAGCTCGTTCACGAAGTGAACATGCGAGGCTCGTGGACTCCTTCACCTCAAGGCGCCTCTAGCCGCCGCCGCCTCATTCTTGAGCGACGCCATCGTTGTCGACCTGCCACCGCCCTCCTATCATCGCCGACCCACGCCGCCACACCACTCAGCCACCTCCCCGCCCGCCCGCCGCCGCCTCCTTGTCGCCTCCCCCCGCCGCCAGCCTCGTCAAGCCACCTATCTGGAGGCCTCCACGCCTCCCCCCCCGTTGTCGCCCCGCCTCACCCGCCTCAAGGCAGCCCCCCCGACCTCTCCCTCACACAAAGATTCCGCTGGCCTCGTTGTCGACGCCACTCAGCCACGCCGATTGTCACTTGACACCATGGTGGCAATGGTCTCGATCCGACAATCTAGTAAGTTCCTCTAGCTTTAATTGTTCATAAAGCTTCTCGCCGTGGTGGCTTCATGGTGGTATCAATGTGTCGTAATTTTATGAGCTTGGGCTTATCTTAATTGGTGATAAAATGTTGGCCACAGGCTTGAGATTGTTGGTGGCACTGTCTTTTGAGCATACAATGGCGCTTAGTTATTCGGATCCATGGCTCATGCGACCATAAAAATAAAGTAAGTAGGGTAGATTCCTATGGATTTTTTCGTTTTTGGTTTCGGTTATGCCTAAGTTCCGGAAATGTCCCCCTCCCTATTAAAAAATGAATGACACCTTCTATCTCCATTAGGCAAGGATGATTTCAGTCGTTCTCCACATGGAATCAATTTCGTAGACACCACGCCATCTCATCTTCAATAGATTCTTAACACTATCATTATCGTAGAGTTCACCTCATCTTCAACATCAGATCCTTAACATTATCGCAGAGCCTGTCAGTAATCATCTTCGATCTCCTTCAGTTAGCCACTTAAACTAATCCATAACTGCAGTATAAGATATGACTTTTGTCATTACTTAACGCTTGTTATGCTTCTCCGTGGATGCCACTCACAACCCTACCTCGCCACTGTGATGCCACCAAAGCCGATGGGGACGCGACAGATTTGGACGAGGCTTACGTGATGTCACTCCCTAGAGTCAACATTATGAAGATTTTTCATCTTTTCATAATTATTTTTTTTCATCATACTATTATGAATGTACCGCTTTTATCCTTATTAAAAAAGAATTTCAAAAAAAAAAAAAGGAATTACCCCTCTTTCATTGGACAAATTCTAACTCCTCTCACTTTTGGTGGCATTGGGAGGCGCCAAAAGATATGGCCCACCGGAACTTTGGTTTGGTGACTCATAAGAAGAAGCATAAGAGAGATTAAGGCACAGAAGAGATAGGGAGAAGACTTGAGATGGTGAGTAACAACAATATGGACAAATGTATCGTCCATCCCGGCCTTAAGTGTCTATTTATAGAAAAAGGGATATGGTTGCTCCCAGATTTTACAATTAGACACAATATGCCCTTAACCTAATAATTAAATCCTTTTTTACACTGAAGAAGAAGAAGAAGCTGTCCACTTCATTTCATACGACAAATGCATAGTTTTTACTTTTTCAATATTTTTCTTTGGGAAATATGATCGTAATAAAAGAAACTATATTTTTAGATTATTAGTTTTACATCAGTGTATGCGTTTGTATAGTTGTTTTTCTTTGATAACAAAAAAGAGCATTTACTCATATGTGTTTTGGGATCCTACGCTTGAACTTATCATCAAAGGTTATCACCATACCGTTTTTTTTTCTCATAACAAAACAACATCAATGGTTTATTAGCCGCAAAAACTATCAGCCGAACAACCAATTAGATGCTAAAGTTAGTTCAAAACAAAACAAAAAATCATAAAAAATTCTAACCGAACCCGTCCATCCTCTCAAGAGGAACTTCATTCCGTTTCTGGGCCGACTGCCCACATTGATCGGTTGTCAGATCCACATTCAAGCCTGTGCGGCCGGTTATAGGCGGAACCGAGGTTGCTGCATTTGACACCTACCGTTGATCAATCAGCCCTTCACTGGGCAGGGTGATCACGGTCATGTGCTTGTGCTGTCGTGTATGGGTCCGCTACGCTGCTGCACGACGAGCCTCACGCGCCTGGACATGGGAGGCACTGCCTGCTCCAGGTGGGCGTGGGCAGGCTGAAGATTTCTACTAAAACGTGGCTTTAAATCCAACAGTTCCCATTCAAACGTGGCTTTAAATCCAACAGTTCCCATTCGTGGTGGCAGTGGCAGGCAAATGCTTCTGCAGACGAAACTTTAGCGTTGCGTTGCCATGCCGCGCGCGAGGAGGAGGAGGATCACCATCAATTCGGAGCCGGGATCATATCGCATCGCCTGCGCTGCCCGCGTCGGTCTTGGAGAAGTTGGGGTTGGCGAGCAAAATGGCCTGGATACCGTTGAGTTGTTGGTTCTTTTGTTCGCAGGCGTGCCCCGGCACCTCTCTTCCAACCAGTGAAGGTTACGGAAGGTTCAAAGTTCATAGATGGTGTGCCAAAGTGCAGGCGTCTCCATTACTACGATCTTCATTGGGCCTCTGTCTGTTTTCCAAAAACGAGAAGGGCAAGCCATCACATCAACAGATCAGAGCAGCTGAGGTGAGTGACGGTGCCGGTGACGATGCGCAAGAAATTGATGAATCAATCAATCGCGTTGAATTGGTTGCGAGTTTGGACGCGGAGGAGAAGCGGCAGCGCAGGTAATGCTCATTATGGTCGTGCTCGTTATTACAAGACGTTAACGGTCTGCGCGCGTGAGTTTTGTTTGTCTTTAAGGGGGCGAGGGCAATCACCACTCACTTCGCCGATCCGCTCGCCGCTTGGGCTTGGGGAGGGACCGCCTGCCGTCAAGGTTTGAGATAAGCATGCCAACTTGTGAAGTGGATTCCGAAGCCGGCCGCCAAAGAAGACGAGGGACTTTTTGGTTGTTTCCATAGTTCCATGGCATGATGGTGGGAGACCTGGAGGAGACGGAGAAGAGTGGTAGGAAACCTGCCCGTTCCCCTGCATGGGTGGCATGCGTTCGGCAGTTGACGATCCGCGCGCGCGTTTCATGCCAGTGCCACTGCCCTCCCTGGGGGCGCTGGCCGGGCCGGGCGTGCTCTTTCTGGACTCTAGTTCAGCAGTGACCAACCAAAAGCAAATACGGTCTGGTCGCCACCTGATACTGGTAGTAGTAGTACTTTAGGCGTCAACCCAACGCGGTGTGGCCGTGTCTCATCGTGAACCTGCGCCGGGAGGCTGGCCGGCAATGTACCTGCGGCCTCGCCTGGCGGTGTCGGACCGAGCACGGCTGGTCTGCGGGGATCAACCGAGCAGCTAAGCAATCGATCGATCTGCGCGCGCGTTGGATGGCGGGTCAAACCCATCCCAACCCCGGAAAATTTATCAAATCGCGCCGGCGCGGATCGCCACCAGCACAGCAGGGCAGCCGAAGCAAGCGCGGAACGAGGGGGGTGCGCGCGCGCGGATCCGTGGACAGCACGTGGGCGTGCGTCCGCTAACTAGCGCGCCATTCAACGTACTGCATCCGGCTGATGCTGCTCATTGATCGAGCCATTCGCCTACCGTGCCGTACCTCGCGCGACGAGGCGTGTGCTCCCCGTCCCGAGCCGAGGGGTGCCATTGCCATGGGGTACGGGGGGTGAGCCACGGCGAGTTCTAAGGCTTCGATGCCGGATGGACGTGGACAGCGGTGGAGGTAGCTAGGAGCCGTGGCGCATTGGTGTGCACGCGCGAGCAGCAATTGAAGTGGTGGAACCAACATCCGGGGCGCAGCCGGACGCCGAGGACCTGCCCGGTGACGGTCGGCGTCGGCACATCATTGACCTCGATCGCCGAGCCGAATGGTCGGTCAAGCGGATGCGTCCACCCACTACTGCCCGCCGGCGTCTCCGAGTGCGTTTCAGGCGAATGTGACTTGAGACGCGAACATCAGCAGCATACACCTCGCAAGGCCGAAGTTTACACCTTGCACAACACCGATTAACCCATCCCTTTGAAATGAAACAGAGCGCCTGTGTTGGCGCTGCCCATGGCCCATGGGCCTGCTTTGTGTTCTTGTTGTGTTGCTTGCTGCTTCTGACTTTGTACGTACTGGATCCTACGCGAGCCGATGGCAAGCATTGATGGGGAAAGACAGTGCCCACTAGTAAATGGCCACTGCCCCGCCATTAAAGCGTGTGCCTGCCATCTCCCACTTCCTCTCCTGCCTGCCCCGGCCCGGCCTCCCTCTGATCTGATGAAGGCAATAAATGCCTGCGCCACGCCCATTAATGTTCGAGATGGAGAGCTACAGCTACTACTGGACGCCACGGTGGTCACCAGTTCACCACACGTCCGTCCGTCCGGCCTTTCTTCTTCCTCCTCTCGCCATTCCGCCATAGTACATGCTCCCCACGCCAGAGGAACAAGAGCGATCGAGCAGGAGCTTCATTTCGTCGGCGGGTGGAAAAGCAATGCCATCAGGCGTGACAAGTTATTAGGCCGGCCTTGGGATTAGTAGGCCTTCTTCACTTTGGATTCCTGATAAACCACATGACCTAGACGTATGTATGCATGCC
Source organism: Hyparrhenia diplandra (assembly GCA_015847255.1). Lineage (NCBI taxonomy): Eukaryota > Viridiplantae > Streptophyta > Magnoliopsida > Poales > Poaceae > Hyparrhenia > Hyparrhenia diplandra. The sequence goes on along the minus strand of JADLZK010006291.1, from coordinate 16,491 downwards.
GTTTGTTCGGCAGTCGAGACTTCACCATAAACTCTGGATCTGAGAGATGTGTACCCTTCTCGATCCTTGGAATGATTCCTCCTCGTGTGGTCGTGTACATACATACGGGCTGATTCATTCACTCCCTAGTGAAATTGCAACCACGGTACAGTACAGTGTCTTGACAGGTTTAGCTTATTTTTAGACGTATGGTGTCTGGTTTACGGTTTTGTAAGCAGGCAGAGAAGAAGCACAATAAGGTTCAGAAGAGATGATGTATATGAGGTAATTTTTGTACAAGCCAAGATGAGTCTAAGACATGTGTGCAAGAAGATTGCAGAGCGAAGGGATGATATGATACGATTGCTAACACGACACGGTAGCATGGCTTCTACTGAAGACCTAGAACACTAGAACTATATTCATATAATATGTTCATCCATCTAAAACCCTTCACAGCCACATCATCATGGCCATGGCTTCCTTTCTGACGAAGATCTATCTCAATCATGGTCACACACACAGAGCAAGAGAGAGATGCGTAGGTGACCTTTGTAGTGGTACACAACTTTTTGTACAGAGAAAGTTGTGCTCAAAATTCCCTGAAAACAACAGAGCCAGGCTTCATGTAAAAGGCAAAGACAAAAGCTTAGTAGACGTTTGATTTCTCCTGTTGTTGCGCTTCATCATCACAAGCTGACCGACCACGCTTCACGCCCTGCATGCATCTGACGATGAGGGCGTCGCCGGGCCATTCCGATCCCTTCCTGGGCCGGCGGAGGAGGCCGCCGGTGGCGGGGCGGTGCACACCGGGATCACCGACCGCGCTCACAGCCGGGCGTGGAACCCGCCCGCGGCGAACGTTCTCGGCGCCGCCGGCGCGCCGCCGCCGTGGTGGTACGCCGAGGCAGCAGGAGGAGGGAGGCGCGCGTAGTAGCACGGCGAAGGCGGCATTGCATCCGCGGCGACGACGACCCTGTCCCGCACCATGGCGCGCTCCAGCATCCGCACCAGCCCCTGGCGCCGCCGCGGCGTCCCTGAGCCGCACGCCGGCTGCTGCAGCAGGTGCAGGGAGGCAGGATCCTTGCCGGCCGGCGGCTGCACCTGCACGGCCCCGTCGTCCTCGGCGGCAGAGTCTGAGCAGCAGGTGTTCCGAGGCCGCCATTGGTGTCTGTACAGCGACGGGTTCGAAGAGCCGCAGAGAAGAAGAGCCGCTGCTGCCGTGCTTGAAGAGGCACTGCCGCCTTGCCGTCGCCGCCGTCTCGCGGCTTCAGCGCGGCGAGCACTCTGGCGACAACGACGTGCCCTGCTCGCCGGCGGCGCCGGGCTCGGTGAGCCTCCGGCACTGCAGAGATCAGTATGGTGTGGGGCCATTAATGCCCGGCCGTGAGGCAAAGATCTGCGCAAGATATGGATTTGTCGCCGGCAGTGACGTGTACTCTGTTTGAGAGCGAGGACCAGGCGGCCATGGCGGCGTTCTTCCGCCTTTTTGGTCCTTGCGGGGTCGCCCGCGAAGCTCATGCCCAGCGCGAGCTCGACGGTGGAGGGAGAACACCGGCGAGCGGCCTGGGCCCGACTGCACCGTGGTGTACGCCGGCAGCCTAGCCCCCCCGCCTGGTGCGCCGTCTCCCTGCAGCAGAGCCCTGTACACCCCGTCTCATCTTTACAATACAATACGATGCCAATGTCAAGCTCGATCGGATCGGCGGCAGCAGGAAGCGAAAGCAGAAACGGGGGAAGATGGTGGTGGTGAGTCTGGTGACTTTACGAGGACGCGGGCGGCGGGGAGGTGGACGGGCCGCGGAGGGAGAGGCGGGCGAGGGCGACCTCGGCGGCGGCATGCTCGGCCTGGGGAGCGCAGCAGCCGCTGGGGCCCCCCGAAGGTCTCGCCGTTGAAGGTGACGGCGGCGCGGGAAGCGCGGCGCGTGGTCGGGGCCCCGCGCGTGCACACGTACGACGGGGCCAAGCAAGCCTCTGGCGCCAGCCCCTGGAGCCGGTTCTTGTACATCCCTGCCTCGCTGGCGCTGGCCGTGGCCGGGCAGCAGTGCCTCCCTCCCTACCTCCGCTACTTCCCTAGTTGCTACTCATAGCATCCCCACATGTACCTAACTATCTATCTAGCACCTGGGTGTCTTGTTCTTGCCGGTCGTGGGAGAGATCATGGCGTCGTGGCCGTGCAACGAGTGGGAGGCTAGCGTGGTTATGGCGCTGTTGAAAAGGAGATGAAGAGAGGAGGAGGAGGAGGAAGAAGAAGGGGGAGGTGGTGAGCGTTTAAGCAGAGTGAGTGAGGGTGTGTGATGCAGGAGCACCCAAATGGTGCAGTGTTGTTTGAGTTGAGGGGGAGAAGAAGAGGTGGGTGGGAGGGAGATGGGCACATACACCTTCTGCTATTGATGGGGCACTGGTGCTTTGTAAGCATGCTGATCGATCACACTTCACACTTGCCCAGAGCTATGCCCGTCAGCCGCTCGAGAGCGCCGTCCCACTTGTGAGCGGCCGGGCTGGTGTGGAGAGGAAGAAGAAGGGGGCAACGAGGAAGAAGAACAGTAGCGACGATGAATCTTAGCTAAATTTGAAAAATGTTCGATGTCCGCAAAAAGTGATTCTCTGTCTCACCCTCTCTGTTTATATTACAGGGAGGTTTCCCTGCACGCCTGCAGGCGTAGACCGAACTCAAGCCCATTCATTTCCAAGGAACCTCGTGTTGGGCCTTCTGGTCCTGGCGATGCCGGCTCGCCCGATGCTGCTGTTGCTGTCGGGTCGGCCACAGTAGGAGCTGCTAACATCCCCCCTTTGAGTCGGGTGTTTGACCCCCAAGCAGCCGCACGTGGAAACTCCCTGATGAACGGCTTCATAATCTTCCCAAGTCGCCAACTCAGAAGGCAGATTGTTCCACTTGATCAGGACCTGAGCAACTGTGGAGGAAATCCTCGAACCACCGAAAGGAAGTCTGCAGAACCTTCTCAAAAAGCCAAATGAATAGCGAAATCAAGGGCAATGTTGGAGATACCTGATGATTAGTTCCGACCGTCTTTCTTGAGTTGGGAGACATGAAAAACTGGATGCACCCAAGGAATGAGATGGAAGTTCCAGCTTGTATGCCACTGAGCCAACCTTTAGCCAGCACGCGATAGGGCCCAAAGCAGCGAAAGCTCAATGAGATTCGGGCGAGATGTTTGCACATATGGTTGCGCTTGAGGAACACTAAGTCTCCTTCCCCGAAAGGAACGTTCGCACCGATGAGTGTCCGCTGTTTCTTCATAATGGGTCTTTGCGCTGGAGAGGTGTTGCCGCAGTTAGCTGATCCATAAACCCACTACCGAAGACCTCAGGGTAGCGACGCCTCCGATTAGAAGCTTCAGAGGTCAACAATCGTGTGTCGAGGAGCATAGCCATAAACTCGCCTTCAAAGGAGACCCACCAGGCGTAGTGAGGCTGGTATTATACCAATATTCACCGAACGAAATATTCACTCCAAATGGGTTGGGGGCAAGCATGGACAAAACACCGCAGATAAGTTTCAAACATTGGTTGACACGCTCGGTTTGGTCAGTCCGACCGGTGGGTGGTAAGATGTACCTTTGCATAAGTCCACACCGGAGAGACGAAGAGCTCATCCCAAAAGTTACTTAGTAAAAATGGGATCACGATCCAACCACCAGCTTGCACGGCAGACCATGGTAATCATAGACATTGTCAAAGAATGCTTTGGGCAACTAGCCTCAAAAAATGGATGCTCGTGGGGATAAATGACTGTACTTCGTCAACATGTCGACCACAAACAAGAATGCAAAGAAAGATTTAGACAATGGCAAAGCCACCGATGAAATCCAGAGATAGTACCTCAAAAGCAGCCTCAGAACTTGGACCGTTGTAATAACCCCGGGTAAACTATCATATTTAGCTTGCCGGGCAAATCAAACATGACCGACAAACTGCTGAACCGACTTTTTTCATGCTCTTCCAAGCAAAACATTGTTTCGCCATATATGTAACCGAATGCCTGAATGGCCAGCCCATGCTGAAGTATGGAATTGTTGAATGATGCTCGTTGCAACTTCAGATCGGGAGCCCACCCAAACTCTTTTGACTTGTAACGGCGAAGACCGCAGACTCGAAACTGTAATTAGGAACAGCATGGGGCCAAACACCAGTTTAGTAATGAGAGCAGTAGCAAAGGAATCATCCCGATAACCCGGCAATGACTGAAGCTGTCCAAGATGGTACCGTAGAAGTAACGGTATGGCAATGGAGAGGGACTAGATGCCTAGACAAAGCATCACCGCCTGTTAGAAGAGTGTAACGGTAACAATGCGTGGCTGGGTAAAACTTTTGAACTTAGAAAAAAACCCTCAAGCCAATAATATTGGTAAAGCCCCATCCGACACCTGCTACATGCTTTTCTCTGTCACCAAAAATGAGAACTCCCCGAATTGCAGGTAAGATCTCCATCGCTGAACCTGCCAAAAAGAATGGCCATGTATTCTTTTTTTTTCGTAGGTGGATAAACCCTTTTGGATTTAGAGCCCAAAGCTTTATCGAATAGGCCAAGGGATGACCATCTTGCATAAGAACAGCCTCCCACCCAAGGTCTAAGCATCTGCTTCAATGACAAACTGTTTGGAGAAATTAGGGAAGAGCCAACACCGGTGACTGCACAAAGTGTATTTTCGTAGTTTGGAAAGCTATGATCACTAGTCCACAAAATATACCGTGTTTCTTGAGCAAGTTGGTGAGGGGCTTGAAATTACACCAAAATTTCTCACAAATCTCCTGTAATATCCCGCTAAACCCGTAAAGGACCCGAAGTTCCTTTTAATGATTTTGGAGAAGGCCGTGACAAAGAATGGAATCCAACTTGGACGGACTTCAACCCCATCCGCATCTAATCACATGGGCCAAGGTATGATATTTTAGTCCGAGCAAAGGTACATTTGGACTTCCCCTTTAGTTTCCACCGATCTCTCTCGCCGAGTGGCTCAAACACGCTTCGAGATGTTGCGTGTATGCTCATGAAACCGGCCATACTAGAATATCATCAAAAAAGACTAGTGCAAAATCCCCTATTATGGGTGAAGAGTGGTATTCATAGCATCCCCGAAATGTGCCGTGCACCGGGCCAGCCAAAGGACATTACACAAAACCTCAAACTGTCCCATGTGAGTCCGAAATGCAGTCTTATGTTCTTCACCGATCTCATTCTAATTTGATGGAAATCCGCATCAGATCCAAGGTAGAAAAAAATAAGTGGCACCAAATTAACTCATCCAACAAACAACTCAATTATAGGTAATCGATATTTACCCTTAAATAAGGCATTTAGTCGCCTAATCAACACAAAATCGCCAGGTGTTGTCCTTTTTCTTGACAAGACAGGAGAAGCAAAGGCACTTGTGCTTTTCCTCGATCAACCCTTCTCGCACATGTCATTCACTTGACTCTCACTGCCTTCAAAACTGGTGCATATCCAGAAGGCCCGACAAACACCCATCAGCTCCTTGAATTAATGGAATAGAATGGTCACAAGATCTTTGGAGAGGCAACCTAAGTTGGATCAAACAATGTAGCAAACTCATCAACTAAAGCTTTGGACCAAGATGCATTTAATGAGAGCCTGGCTCCACCGGTTCCCGCAATGTAGTCAATCGCACCACTGCTCCTTAATTCCTGTAAGACCTTATCCCCAAACAATGTAACAAAGGGAATCCCCTCGGGAATGGACATCCATTTATGTTCCCAAGGGGACATTCTGAATTCAAAGTTTGATAACCAATCCAAGCCTAGATCATATCAAAAGTCGCCAGGGAATAAGTTTCGTGTCTGTGGGAGAAAGAACACCGAATCGTCCAACTAGCTAATGGAATATGAGTAACACATCATGAAGCACCGAACCATTGGCAACTTGAAACACAATGGGTTCTCTTTAAAAGCCGATGCGTAAAGTAATGAATCAACTTATCACACGGGATAAATGAATTGAGCTACCGTAAATCAACCAAAATAGACACGTAGTGATCCTGAATAGTCCCTTGAAAAACATAAATGTCTTGGGCACAGATTGACCAAATTAAAAAGAAGAGACAAATGCATCATAATATGAGGTGTGTCAGGTTACCACTGGCTCATCTTCCGGGTCCTTTCAGAGGAAAGACATCCAATATCTCTTGCACCATTTGAAGTCGCATCGCCTCGTAACACCTGGGTGGAACTCGGTATATTTAGCAATCACACTTGAAACATGCATCTTGAGCACGCCTGCTGCCCGTAGTGCCCCGAAACTTATCAATGGAAGAAGAAGGCGGGCGTGGCCACAAGTGGAGAATGCTTTAGGGATCACCACCCGAGTTCTGAGCCATAGGTGCTCAAATGGATGGAAGCCTCCCTGCACACTTGCCGACAGGAGCCTCGCTTTTGATCAAAACCGCCCGAATGGTTTCTTCTTCCAGAAGTCCATTGCCTCTCCCCGCAATTCAAAATTGCAAGCAGTATCGAGTGTTGCGGTGTTTATGAATAAGAAGAACAGCTTTTGATCTCATCCCTTAACCCATCTATGAATCGTTGGACATAGTATAGTGGAGGATCAGTGGGCGGTTTTCGTACAAGCTTTGAGCCTCATCTCCACCAACCCCACAAATTTCTATATACTGCAATTGGGCCGCTTTTGGCGGATTTGGAACAAACTGCTAAATAACTCATGCTCATCACGTGCAAGCGCCGCAAAGCCGGGCACGGCCATCCCACCCGCTTTGGTCTAGATCATCCTCAACCGACGACAAATAAATAAGCGGTGCCATGAAAAATGCATAGTAGCAGCCAGGTAATACACAACCGAGACTCAACTCTAGAGATGGAAATACGTGCATGCCTTGTTTGATCCATAAGCCTGGGGTGTTCACCATCAAATCCAGGGAAACAAACTTGGGAAGCTTCCTCGATCGATCCCCCCTGAATTCCACCCCTGAACCTGCATCGATAGTAATTGTTTGGGTCCGGAGGAGGAGGACGCTGGTGGCGGAATTGGAAGGCATGGAGGAGGATCGAGGAGCATTGAACATGCAGTCCGCGTGGCCACAGAGTGGTAACTCACCTCGAAGCCACCCCGCCGACGTGGTGCTCCACCGGGCGGGAAGTTGGGTCGCGTACCCCGCAGATGGGCGCGCAGCCACTCTGCCGCCGAACGCCGGTGAGGGCGCCTGGAACCTCGCGGCACCGGCCTCTGCCAGGGAGGAGGTCAGGTAAGCAGCATGCGGGGACGCACGGGGCTCGATCTCTGCGTAGCCGGTCCTCCTTGCGGGCTTTCATGAGTCGATCCCACCTCCGCCTGCGGTGACGCAGAAAGCGTGAGGGAGACTGGGCACCAGCTATGAATGCGCTCTCCGTAGTACGCCGCGAAGATGAGGGGTCCTCCGACCATGGATCGCTTCCATGTACTCTGGAGATCTTTCACCTCCAGCTCTTCGAGCCCCAGAGGCTGGCCGAGGTCGCCCTCAAATTGCGACGCCTCCCTGACGCCTGGGGACGCAATCATCGAAAGCACCTTGATGTGCCCTCCAACCTCGGCCGAAGCGATCTCAGCGGCGGCGGCGTTGTCGCCCACCTTGCGCTCCAGCTCGTCGAGGGCGCTGTGGTTCACCTAAGTGTGACGCGATGCGGCGATCCATCTCCTCCAGAAGATGCTACGCGCCGGGTCCATGGCGCCGAGTCGACGGGGTGAAGTGCTCGTGGGATGCGGCAGACGCTGACTCCAGCACGCCAACGAATCGAAAGCAGCGGTAGTGCTCGGACTGCTCGCCGTAAATCGATCCGCGGGTGGGTGGATTTAGAGCGCTCGATTCGACGAACGAACCCAAACGACTTAGAACCAGAGGCCGCTATGGAATCGACCGAGGGGAGCGGAATAGCCTAGGAAGGAAGGCTTCGATACTGTGTGAGCGCCGGGTTATGGGAGAGGAAGAAGAAGGGGCAACGAGGAAGAAGAACAGTAGCGACGATGAATCTTAGCCAAATTTGAAAATGTTCGAGTCTCTGCAAAAAATTGATTCTGTCTCACCTCTCTGTTTATATTACAGGAGGTTTCCCTTTGCACGCTCGCAGGCGTAGACCGAACTCAAGCCCATTCATTTCCAAGGAACCCGTGTTGGGCCTTCTGGTCCTGGCGATGCCGGCTCGGCCCGATGCTGCCGTTGTCGGGTCGGCCAGTAGTGGAGCTGCCAACACACCCCACTCATCGATCCACCAGTCCACGTTCACCACCACGCGCCATGTTTGCATGTGTGCCCGCGTCGCATGTTCGCAAGTCGCAACACGTCCATGAACTCGCCTGGGCACCTGCCGCCAGCCCCCGATCCACCACTTCACTGCCGATCAACGCCCGAGATCAACCACATCTTACGTTCTGGGCCCCCAAATGAATGGAAAGGGCGCGTCAGTAGCCCGGCGATGCTGATGTGTGACTTGTGAGCAGGGATCACCCACTTGTTGCGTGTAGTGAAAACGCCCAGCGTGAATAAACTTTGATGCGTCCCGGTCAAGCAATTAAATTGGTCAATAAACAGTATAAGAAACACATGGACGGCAACGGTTACCGTACAATCTTTTTTTTTAAAAAAGGCCCTGTTTAGATGCATGTAAAATTCAAAATGTTAGAATTTGAACTCAGTAGTAATTTCATTTGTATTTGGTAATTATTATCAAATCATGAACTAACTACTCTCAAAAAATGTGTCTCGCATTTACAAACCAAATCTGGGTAATTAGTTTTTTTTAATCTACATTTATCAAGCCCATGCATGTGTCCCTGGATTGACGCGATGAGAGAGAGTGAAAAATGGGAACTTGAATACAAACTAAACAAGGGGTGAATCTTAAACAGGCTATTAAATACTCCCTTTCACCCGACAAAACATACAATTATTATTGTGAAGTACGTCACAAACCATGTTTATCTTTGACCAAGTTTATAGTAAAAGGTATTTGACATTGGTGTCTTTTGTTTAGTGGCTGAGGTTGTTCCTGCGTGCTCCACTCTTGCTGCAGCTCGTGCTTTCCTCTCCGCCGTCACAGCATGCTAGCTGCGTGGTCGACTATCGCCTCTGTTGCTCCACTACTCATGGTCTACTCTGCTCCTGCCAGCTCAGGAGGAGTCAGGAGTGCAGGTTTGTTTGCCGCTGCGCACACCTCTCCCTCGAGAGCCACACAGCCTGCGCCATTCTAGGACGCCGGAGCGCCCCGCCCACCCGCGCCGCGGCGGGGTCGTGATTGCTGCCTTGCCAAGGCGGCGAACGCCACTAGCAAGCTCAGATCGTATATTGAGGAAGCCGGGTGAGGAAGTTGAGGAGGATGCCTTTGGATTTGTTGGTCGAAAAGCAAATTAATGCCGCATTCCGACGACGGGCTTGGCCGAACGGAAGAAGGAGGCCTTTCTGACTATTCTTCAAGGACGCCCTCGACATTCCCCGCCTTTGGGTCTAGACTTGACATGGCTAGAGGACGAGGTCTAGGATTTTGACGTGGTTCCGCTTTTATCGCTATTGTTTTTTTATAATCACAACCACATGTGAGTTGTTAGGGTGGGTTTCGCTTAACCGCGTGGTTGCTGCCCCTTTTCCTATATTTTAAAAACTTCTATCTACTTAATGAAAAACGGCGGATCGCAAAAAAAAAAAAAAAAAAAAAAAGACATTATGTCTTTAAAATAAATTTATTCTTAGAAATATTTGATAACTAATATAAATTTATTTATTTTGTCTCATAAATGTTAGTTTGTTTTCATATAATTTAGTCAAAAGTCATGTTTGGCTTCGAGATGCGAAATTATATGTTTTCCTGAACTAATCGAGTAATAGTAATTAACTATTTTCCTATTCATTTGTTTGTTTGGGTTCATATAATTTTAGTCAAATTCGTGATGTTTAACTTCTAGATGTTCAATTATATGTTTTCTGGAAGGGAAGGAGTAATAATACTAATTATTTTCTACTATTGTTTTGCTTGGGTCACGATTAGCTGAACCCATCAAAACCCAACCACGAGCTCCAATCCGCACAAGCCCCTGGGCAGCCTGACATCATTTTCCGATTCATTTGATGACGTGGCTCGCCAGGGCGGCACCTCCTTTCCCCCTCCTGAAATGGGATCGGGGACAAGTCACAAGAGGGAACGAGATGTCGCACTGAGCCACGTGGCTGCCGCTACTGGGAATTTTCCCAGTGTAAGAATTCCTCAATTAGAGGAATGATGCTCATACCATATGAGCCTTGGAGGCTACCTTATACCCCTTGGCGCTATCTCTATATATATGGACTACATAGCTATGATGACTAATGAAAAGATAACCTCCTCATACATCTGTGTTCTCTGTATTCTTCGATTGGGCAAAAAGCGATCAATCTTCAATCTCTACACGCCTCTTTGATCGTGAACGGAAAACGGAGACCGAAAATCCGTGAACAGACGCATTCTCAACACGTTATCAACAGCTCTTCCAACTGGGTGATAAGTTCTAAATTCGTTGATGATTTATGAATCTTGAATCATCGAATTGATTTTATTTTTTGTTTCTGATCTGTCTTTGATGCAACGGCTGATGCCTTCTGGTGGAGCGGCGTGGCGTGCGACGGCTGATGCAAGCCCTGCACCACGGCAGCCACCTCTACGTTGGAGAAAGATCATCAGACTCGGATTTGATTAATCATCGCGCCCTACATCAGCATATGCGTGCATGGACTCTAGAAAAGAGGCCACGATGAAAATCATTTGCCTTCAGATTGAATCAAACTAATCTATATTTGGATTGCGCTAATAATAGATTGATTTTTCCTCGATGAACGCGCAGTACCTTGAGGTGAACGCCACCGCTGCAGGCCTTCGTGTGGGCGGCCTGTCCCTCGGGGCCCTTCGGCGACAGGCGTGATTCGAGGAGACAAATCGCAACCATCCGTTGCTCGGCTGCATCGCTTCATCCTCAAGTTTGAGAGGCCTCGGTTTTGCCTTTGATTTTTTCATTCAATAGTATTTACCAGATTTAATCCGGTAGATTCATCCTAGTACATACTTTCCACGAGGAAGAAAAATTGTTTCTCCCCTTCTTTAATTTAATTTAATTTCCATTGGATCGATTCGTGGCTAATCAATAATACATTTTTTTATCCATGATTGATTCACTGAGGTGAGTTGCGCCCGATCCTTGAGCGCGATCGGCATCACCTCGCAGAATTACACCAGCCCGCTCGCGGCCGTTGTCGGCCATCGCCGCCGAGGCAGCAAAGCAATGAGCAAGTGTATCGACTTTTTATCTCCAGCGTCGCCGTGCTTCGTGGGGCTTAATTAGCCCTGCATGATAACTCCACATATATTCTTTATTTAGATCAATCTAGCTAGCACATATGAATAACAAATTGATTTTCTTTACATGAGATGGATCACGTGCAAGTGTGCTCATCGTGTTCGGCGTTCCTGAGACATCGGATGCCCACCAATACGTCATGTGAACAAGCCTGATAATGAGATTCACGCCGTACGTGAGCTGCTTCCGATCATGAGCATCACCGAGTCATACGAGCAGCATCTACGCCTGCTGACCTTTGCTCCACGTAGCACCCCGGTATGTCTTCACGATACGGTTTTAATCTACTTGGTATAATCCTGCAGATTAGTCTAGTAGATTGGTTATCTAGTATTTCTTTCTGCTAGCTTGTGCAATCAATAGATTGTTTTTATTGTTAGCATACTAGACCTTCGCATGCCACTAGAATGGTCTCTAGTTTTTTTATTTGTCATGCTCTTTTTGTCCAATCGTGAAGATACATAATTACACGGGTGGTTACTGAGCTGGTCTGAAATGCATGCTGCTCGCATCATATTACCTGGCCCGTCGCTATACCGCCACGTCCACAGAGCATGGGCAAATGTAATAAAACTTAATGTTGCGCCATCATCATTGTATTCCAAGAGTTCGCCGCTGAACGGCAAAATTGTGGACTCATGCTGTAAATTTTTGTTAGCCTGCAGATCGAGCATCTCCCCTGAAGGAATTTTATACACAATCTACCTACACGAAAAAAAGTCATAGAAAGATTGAATATGTAAAAGCGGCTCATCCCGTAGAAACTTGAAGATCTTGAAGATGCTAGATCTTGAAGATCTTGTATATGTCTTCTCCAAATTGCAATATATGCTTTATATATTGATGCAGTTTATAGTATCTAGAAACTGAATTTAGGTTTATGAGCTTTCCATGCCTTTATGTTAAATTGGTTTTGACCGCTTGGAAGTTTATATGTGGTTTTTATATTTTTTTTCCTTGCAATGTGTATATATATATTATATGTTCTATGGGGTATAAATCCCGAAGTATTATTCTAAGACCACTATAAATATACCATGGAACAACATTATGGTTGGAAAATTCTTGGGAAATAAATGAAACATGTATGACTATGTATATAAGACCATTCTCTCTACTGTTACCTTTAATGCTTTGGTTTATTTAATTGAAGTAACCAAGAAAATATTGCATGAGACTTGTTGATATAGCAGGCTTATGAATTTGGGATTCACTTGTATCTTTCCCCGAGGGAGATTATATCACAAATGTGGCTCGGTATATTTTACCAAACATGATAATATAGGCTCAACACTGTCCGGGTTAACAAAAGACCCGAAGTCAACATGTTGCCCTTGTCTCGTGTCGCAGAACCAACATGAGGGAACCAAGTATGAGGTGCTCATCCTAACCGAGGTTTGTCTCAAACCAACGCTTTTTTCTTGACTTTAAACTAGCTAATAGATAATACATTCCCCCTAGTCAAACACATGAAGTTGCCACAATAATACTAGAAGATTTAATATTCTAAGTTTTTTTTCTCCGATTAGTGCAAAGCACATGAAGAACGTTGTATTGTCCTTTCTGACTTGTGAAGCCCCAAGTGCACATCATGACTCGCTTTAGAGGTATCCATAGTCGTGAAAGGACAAAGGGGGTATCATATAGGGGGAAATTATTGTATTGTCTATTCACAAGTAAAGTGCCGATTGATATGAGTGGAGTGACTACCTGCATTAATATACCGGCAAGAAGTCCCGTATACACACACCTCACTAAATTTATTAAGTTCCACTTTCCAACCGCTTAAATAGAAAAAGCGGGTAAGTTAAGATTTTGAATCCACATCACGATGAGCTAGAAGCTAACTCCTGGGCATTAACCATATCCATCTCCTTGGCTAAAGGCCACATGATTACTGACCACAACACCAATAGATGATATTTTGCTGTGCTATAATGAAGAATCTATCCTAGAAGGATACGGTCTCTTTGTTGCTTCTCAAGCAGCCAAAATAACTTTTCCTGTATAAATAAAATTTTGGTCTTATCTATTCTATTAAAGCTTCTCTTCATGTCGAAAAAATGAATTGATGCAAGCCATGCTTCATAGAATACGAATATGTTGCAATAAATATAATGACTAATTTTTAAGCTCTATGGTACGAAAGTAATTGAGCCGCTTTTTGGGCAATAAAAAAAAAGGAGCTGGGACTATAAAATAACTCCCCTGATCAAAAGCTTCTTGCTCTACAACCATGGCTAAATGGCACATTCTTGCTATTCTATGCACACCAACGCGCCCAATGCGCAAATGCCACCATAAGTTGTCTTTTTCATATATATGACCTAGAAGGTCAATATACACAAAGGATAGATCGACCGTCAATTGTACAAACAATTGGTGAGCAATAGACCCCGAAGGATTGCTTTTGCCTAAATTATGGGTTACGCCAAGAACTAAAGGTGTTAAGTCTAGATGACTACATAATGCTTTTGTTGAAAAGCAAGAACTTGAAGAGCAATAGTTTATACCACTAGAAGTTATGGTCTCAAACAAGAAGTTGAGGATTATATACCTCCCCGTGAAGGGAATGCCACGCAGATTCATGCAACTCTATTAATAAAGTCCAAGCTCACCGTGCATATAAAATAGTAATATACCCCCGGTGGCGTAATATTTCCCACATAAATCACCACTCTCACTTGGGGCTATTATTGCCACCACTTCAGTTGGTGATTGGGATTTTAGTATGCTATTAAATATCTCTATTGGGAGATTAATGCCCATTCTGTGGAATGTCTTGGATATTTATGAATTAAAACGTTATCAAAACCAAACTAAACTAGTTGTTTAGTTATACTCTGTTGTATAGCACAGTTATGCCAGATAACTCAGAAGCCATGAGGAGCAAACCAAATTAGTTAAAATATAAATAAATGAATGCTTCTACCTGAAGTAGACGGATATACCCCGGATTAATTTTATATCCACTTGACATTGGCATTTTGATCAAATTATGCGGGACGCCTGCAAATATGATCTAGTGGCCTATGTCACAAGCATATGCTCATGAAGCAAGCTCACATTATATGTGATTAAACTCCCTCTCATACTCTCAGAGAAATCACCCCGTTGGTGGAAGTTACCTCATGATGAGGTTCATCCCATCCCCTGATGAAAATTTAGCAATGCCGCATACTATAATGTCGGGAATACGAAAACAACAATGGGTCTATCATTTTTTTGGGAAATAATGAAGATCACATTAAGTTTTAAAGTCAGATTATGTGAATAATTGGGGTTTACCCTATAATTGCTAAATGAGTCTCTTTTATGAGAATCCCGGATCCTAACAAAAGTCCATGGCAAGAGTGCTTGAAGCTCTCATCGGGTCAAATGAAATGTGCAATTGAGGTTGAGCCAAAATCGCCAAGTGGATATCTTGAACCCTAATGTTCTGCGATAATTATGGGTCATTATTGAAATAATATGGTGAAAAACGATGGTTCAAAAGGTCATAATAGACCAATCCTCGACATAAGTTCTGTAGAATATGTTCCGGGCTATATAATCAATCAAGCCACGGTATGAATTAAATATGCAATGGGACCCTCGGAAAATCCAGTGGAAAAGCAACATTTAAATTCAGACGCCAATATTAAGTTCCTTATGAAATAATTCTCCACAAAGGGTAACAACTTAAGATTCTTTCCCCAGCGGGACAGTGTTTATGTCCAAATGCACCAAAATATGTGAACTGAAAAGAGAAAGATCCAAGAGGCATCATCTCAAGAGGATACAGGAATAAAGAGAAATGAAAGGAATAAAGTATACCATATACACATGTTCAATTTTATGAGCTTATTGTGGGGTATACATATACTTGTGATAGAATGCACAATATCCAATTGAAGCCTTAAATTTAAACATCCCCTAAAAAAGTTATATGATATATTTGAAAGGTCAGCAATAAGCTCATTCGCTAGTTTTGTGGACAATAAATGTTTTATTATGTATTAAAATATTCAAAGCAATCGTAGTCAACTCCTAAGGTCACTACTGCCATGGAATAGAGAGAAAAATTATCATATAAGGAATAATGATTATTAATCACATCTCGCGTGCCTTTGCAATCTTTACGTTTTACACAACATGCATGTGCACTTTAATATATGCATGACAATGCTCTTAGCATTATTCTTTATTTTTATTGTTCTTGAAGAGCGATGAAACAAATGTCATGAAGACTAACTACTCTGTAAATCACATCTTGTAATCTCCTTGGACTATTCATGCCTATGTTTATTTGCAAAAACGACTAATGTCAGGACAATGGATGACCTCAATGAATGTTGTCATCGGGAGTATTTACATGATATTGATCGTAACTCGCGACACTTCGCAGTGATCTCCAAATAATGCCAAGATGAGTTGGTTCTAAAATGGTGAGTTTGAAAGCTCTATTAAATTGAAGCCTCATCATGATGCCATTTAAGTATAGGTTTATTTATGTATAATTTTATCTCATGGGTTCCAAGTAACGTGATGTTAAGGTTATATAAAACGATCCTCACTATGCATGCAAATATTTGCTAAGTTTCTATGTGCATATGCTTCCTGTAGATTTGAGGTTTTTAAAGGTAGTTCTGCGAGGTCTGTAGAACTCATCTAGAGTATGAACCCTTGATCGAGATTATAGAGAATTCAAAATGATATGATCCGTAGGGTCACAATTTAAATAACTGTATTTTCCGATTATTTCTAAGTTTCTCATGTAAGGTTTTAATGAGGCAACAATGTGCAAAGCATAACGAAACAATGCACTCTTTCTCCATTTTTTCCCATTGGGTTTTAGAGTTTTAACGAGGCATATATTTTTCATGGTATTCGCCCAAGGGGAGTGTTAAGAATTCCTCAATTAGAGGAATGATGGGCTCATACCATATGAGCCTTGGAGGCTACCTTATATGCCCCGAGGCTATCTCTATATATATTACAGTATGATGCTTTTACTAATGTGAAAAGATAACTCTCCTCATATATCTGTGTCTCGTGGATTCTTCTTGTAGGCGCAGAAAACGATCAATCTTCAATCTCTACACGCCTCTCGACGAACGGGAAAACGGATTCGGGAATCCGTGAACAGCCGATTCTCAACACCCAGAAGCGGGAGTGGAGGTGCTGAT